>JARHVA010000266.1:5345000-5455000 GCA_037957365.1 Torreya grandis
CATGATTAAATTACTTAGATAATCTAAAATTCCTACTTGAAAGGATATTGATATAAATAATATAAGGAACTAATTAATATATGTATAATGATTACGTGCATAATAAGAATCTTGCATTTCCTTTAAAAGGAAGTAAGAAGTAAACTTATAAATACTGCCCAATAGGAAGATATTATTTAATACTTATTATAGTTTAAGGGATTTTTAAGTCATATAATATGATCCTAGGAAGAGTAGGAAACTGATAAAGATCATACTCAAGATGAGAGTTATTAAAGGAAATATCATTTTGTATTTTATGGTGAAAATGTCTTGACTTCATAAGATTACAAGTGTTAATTGTGACAACTTCTGCTATGCCAAGTTTCACTCACACTAAAGGTGATAGTTCATGAATATTTTAGATTCCCACTTGTATGACTATCATACTCAATATTTCACCATAATTTTCCCATTCAAATAACCATATCCTTAAATGGATTGGAGGATTGGGAAATAAATCTTAATTTGCACCAAAAAACATTTTCTCATGAAAATGATTTATTACATCAAAACCATGATTGAATTATCTTTTGATGATCTAAATCTTACAAGATTTTCATCCAATGAATCATATATCACCTTAGATGAATAAATGCCTCAATTATATGAACCCATCCAATATAAGGTGTGTTCTATCATAGTAAAAAATCTTTTAAGGCAACCTTATGAAGTATAAATACTTAATTTTAAGTATATTTCATAATTTAAATATACATGCACAAAGAGAGTTGATACAACCTTAATCATTCCTAGGGAAGAGATAAAGTATTCAAATGACCAATTATAACCTAATTATCATATTATGTTAATATATAACACTTATATATGCTTATAAACTAATACACACTTATATACCTCCTATTTTATTTTATATTCATATACACAAAGGGTAATATTACATGATTAAATAGATTCTATCATATAATTGAGCAATATGATTAGAATCTAATTTATTAGTTACTACAAAGTTCCAGTCTTGGTTTAAACTAAACTCAAGGTTGCAATGGAAATAAAAGGAAATAACTTTACATACTACCTCAATGATCAATAATATGGGTTTCTAATCTAAATAATAAACAAATTGAATGGCATAAAAAATCAACTTCTTATTCAATGGTCACACTCCTTACTAAGCCCCGCACTAAAACAATATCAATGCAAGTGTCAACATGATGATATAAAGTGTTTCCATGTCATAATCCATCAATTAATCATGTAGTAAACAAGTTAAACTAATAAAAATAATTAACTAACTTCCTTGACACTATTTGCTTGTAAGCAAATGTATAGTCAAGATTTGAAATAATTTAAACGAAACACTTTTTTTTTTAAAACTAATAAAGGTTATCACAAAGGTAATATAACAATATTCATTTCCATTTACTTTAATGAACACCACATATTCCTAATATCAATTGATTCACCTATCTTGTCACAAAATTTCAAGTAAGATATAAACTAGAATGAATATTTTTCTTATCACTTGTTCACACCAATAAGTAAATATTGGTCAAGATTAAAAGGAATGATTCAAGTATAAAAATGAGATAAATGAAAACTCATACATGTTATTTATTTATTCAACCCTTCATTATCAACCAACTTGTTTAATTAGAAATAAAACACTAGATTGCCACAAAATCAAGAATACTATTACCACTATTTAACTGCATTATTTTACAAATAAATAGATATAACTTTGAACAACTTCCCAATACATCCACATCCCATCATGATATGGATATAAATTTTAAAAACTACATTATTTTACAATTCATAATATTTGTGAGAGGGGAAACAAAGCTAATTATATTCTATCATATCAATTAAGCTCAGGAAGCACCCTTCCCTCTCTAACATCTCCTCAAAGATTTAAATACCATAATAATATTAAAACTAAATAGGATAAGAATATATAACACCTAGGTTAGTATTATAATCACCCATAACTAAGGAAAAATAAAAATTATTCCTCATACACTAACCCAGTACTATTTAGTGTTTTTCCACAATCAAAAATTTATTTAATAAGGATTCTTCCATTCTACCAATGAGAATGAATGAATGAAGTATTTTAATAACATCCACAAGGATAAGTAGTCTATGAAAATAAGGGTTATAATAATTATGTTCTATGTTAGTACAAATTCATGACATAGGTGTTGTCCTACTAAGCATACACAATTTCAAATGCCTTCTTGATATTAACTCTTTTACTATATATCTTGATAAAACAACTTGTTCTATTCAATTTTTCTTCTTCAAACTTGGAGAAATAAAAGATAATGAGAAATATTATAAGGATGAGAATAGAACTTAAATCTTTCTACTCAATTGTGAGGCATTCCAAGTATCACTTAAATATTAATAAGATTTACGCCCCTATTGTACTAATATACTACCATCTATCAAGTCTTTTGATTCTTCAACTGTCACAACTCAATAGTGGTGCTACTAACCAACTAAAGAATAAATAATTATTTTGTAGGAACACCTTAGTCATACATGGCCTTTTAATACATCTAAGTGGACTATCAATCTAGTTGGCTACTCTTAGTACAGCCTAACTATTCTCACCTACTAAGCGCTATATTTGAAGGCAATCCTTATTGATAAAAAATAATTTTACCCTGATTATAATTATTTAAAGGCACTATACATGATAAATACTAGAAATTTTAGGTACAAAATGATTATACATAACCTGACAACTTTGGATAACCACTAACACAACATTCTTAGGTGGTATTATATGAAAGGCAAAAGAGGCAAGACTAATAGCTATATATATATAATGATAAAATAGAATTTATTTTGTGCATTAAACACTTATAATGCATAAAAATTCATAATAATAAAAGTGTGACATTAAGGATCTTGATTATTATAGTGACATTAAGAAGTACAAGAACCTCCTAACAGGTCAACTGAACCAAAATTTGACTAGCTTAGCCATTTTAGATATAGATCAAAAAATAGAGAGGGCACGTAGAAATAAGGAATGATTATGGTGCTACAAATAATACTTAGTTTCCTTTTCTCACTAATTTTGGCAAGAAAAAATCAAATTTAAATGTCATATAAAACTTGTTTAATACACAAATAATTACTTGGATACCATAGGGTAAAGTACTTGCCTGAACAAGTTTGACCTCCTTCTTCTAGTTAATCCTCTTACTTATTAAATGTTTTCAACCTCTAATGTTTGGTTTATCCTCTAGGCTCACTTCATTCCTATTTCTTCTTGATACTTTTCACTAAAATGGTGCATTACCATTGCATAAGGTTTTATTGCATTGAATCGATAGAACAACCTTAGATTCCAAGAAATTTCTATCCTTTGACTACTGCCCTCAATGAAATGTGCCTGCCATTGCCTTGATAATTACTCCCCACTCACCGAAAGGAGAAGTAATTTAAAAAAATAAACTCTAACCACCACATTTAAGTCAATTTTTTGACTTCCTCCTTACTGGGTGGCATAGTTTGGAGAATGCATTAATATCAATTTAGATACTTCTTTCTCCAATATGGGCATAACATGGGTTGATTTAAAGTTGATAGGTAAGGGAGTTAATATTTAGGATAAAATATATTGCCTATTGATAGGACCAGATATTCTAACCTTTAAATAATATTTTGCCTTAGACCAAGTGTCAAAATATTAACAATAACTATAATAAATTAAATCTAAAAGATCACATAGTTAATTTATTTTATTAATTAGGTTTACATTTATTAGGAATCTATATAGCCATATTAAATTTTAAATTAAATAATAATATTAATACCTTTGTCTTGACCAAAAAAAATTAATTAATTCAAATTAACATTAATAGCTACCATTCATCAAATACGATAATACAAGCTTTACAACTCCTCCTAGTTATTCAAGAAACCAACTCAATACAATGCATCAAGAAGGTACTACTGTACATTAGAGGGTTTTACATTTACTATACTATTATTATAGCCATGATGTCTATTATTCATATTATGGTATATTTTTGTGATGCCTACATTGTTATGGTTTATACCATGCATATATGGGGGCATGTTACTTGTGTGAGTTCTCATTGATATATCTATCAAAACTAGGGGCATGCTTGTGACATTTGGGAGCATAATGATTGTTTCCCATTTTATTTTTCCAAAAGAGGCATCATATCATAATGCATTGTAATTGATATGATACTATTTTTCTTATGCTACGTTGTGCTTTACATGATTCTATGTGGTATAACTAGACACAAATTAAAACAAAAAAATATATGGACTTTTCAAAACATTACAATGGTTAAAAAATTAATCACATATGTTTCTAAGATTATAACACACTTTGGATAATTTATTTTTTCCTAACATATGGTGATTGTAAAACATTATGATTATGATTTTTTTTTAAAAATTCATGTTCCTAGGATTTTAACACTCTTTGGATACTTTATTTTTCTTAACATATGAGGCATTTAACATTTTATTTTGAGTTGAGTGAGTGAAGTGCACAATATTCATCCATCATATCAAAATGAGGGCATATATCATTAAATTTATAAATCCAAAATCTTAGAAGTATAAAAGTGAAAAATAAATGAGCTAATTTATCTACTTATTTGATCAAGAAGTGGATTGGGCTTTGAGGAATCCCAAGGAAGTGTTGGCCACATTTTAACACCTATAAATTTTTTTGTTAGTGTGGAATTTGGGGTGATACCAAGTATGTGTATTCATTCCTATGACCTCTTTTCAAATTGAAAAAATTAAACAACATATCATTAGTGTTGAGTACTTGTAACATTTGACATTTGTTTCAAGTACATCAGTTAAATGGTGTTGATGGAAACTTAGCTCCTACATGCCTAATTTTTTTTGTTATCATCCTATAGATAAGTAAAGGTGTGTATTTAAATTTATACTTTGATGTGCCTATGCATTTCACTAACTTACCCACATCAAAGTGAGGACATTATGTAGACATCTAAATTTGGCACAAAATCTTTTTTCCTAGCATGCTATCCTCATGATATCTTATTTGGAAAACTTCTACATTTTTGTCATGTTTATAGGATTAACTCAACCCCATAATAGGCCTAAAATTAGTTAATTGAGCCTAAAAACAACTCAACACTTATACAAAATTTCTTTATTAACACATATGGACTATTTCTCTCATGTTACCTAGCCTTGCCTTAAAAACATTGCTACATTCCAACTCAACCTTAACAAAAAATATCTATTTCATTTAGCTAATGTGATAATTTATACTACATTTTAAAATTAGATACACTTATTTGATAAGTTTTAAATGTTATGTATTTTAGTTATATTATTGGTTTTATCATTGTGGATAATTTATGATGAGATTAGTAAGCATAGTATGATGCAAGCTATACAATGGTATTATTAATAGTTAAAATGATTAAATTTACTAAGATAATTTGAGTGATGTAATGGAATAACTACTATTTTTATGAATGAAGTGGTTGTATGAATGTCTCACCCTTAAAAAGTGGAACAAAGGGAGAGTATCATCAAGGAAGAGGAGGCAAATTTTGGTAATTAGGGACAACAAAAACTCAACCCAAATACATACACACACACCTACATGTTTTCTTGTTCAATTTATAAGTGTTTGTGGTATTCCAATTTCTTGTTATTTCAGTTGTTATTTTTTTAAGATTTATTCTATGACTACTTGGATGATATTCTTCCTTTGTAATGTTGAGTATTTATCTTAAATTGATATCTGAATAGAATGATAACTTGACGAGGTTATAATTTATTTTTGTTTTTAAAACTATAAGGATTAAGAATAATTGGTTAACCTCCTTGTTTATGATTGTGTAAAATCAATTAGATAATACTAGCCCCTTTTTGGTGGCATAGGGGTCATGGAATTTCATTATGTTTCACTGAGTTTTTAAATGGAAAATGGACTTAGGAAATTATTTTTTTATGTTTAAATAATAATAATAATAATAATAATAATAATAATAATAATAATAATAATGACTTCTAAAGAATTTGACTAAGACATAATCATTATTATTTTTGTCAAAATGCAAAGATTTTGTGTTATGATGAAAAAATGCAAATGGATTTGGGTCTTGGATATCATTAGGGTTTACTATGCACCATTTTTGGGGAAGTATGCATGTAGGGACTCCATGAAGCTTCAATGGAGGTTTAAAATCATATAATAGTAGAAATTTGGCATGCAGTTTAGCATGTAATCATGGAAGTTTAGTTTTATTAGATGAAATGGGAGAAACTAAATAAGTAGAGGTAATGGAAGGAGAAGAGAAGGGAGGATAAAGGGAAAAAAGAGAAAATAAGAGAATGGGAGTTCAAGGAAGCTAAATACAAAGAGAAAGTTGCTACCATTTTTAATATCTAGGAGGCTGACTTGATTTTGAAAAGGCATCTTGAGCCAGAAAAGTAATGTAATTATTTTTATCAATATGCAATTAGTTTGGGTTTGTTGAATGTATAAATGGATTTGTTATTATTATTTTTAGTCAAATAATTAAACCCACGACCTAGATAAGTGATGTAGCCTCTTGAATATTCAAAATGGTAGTTGGTTTTAAAAGGGCCATTTATGGCCATATCTATTAGTGTAGAAAATGATTATTCAAGGTTTTGTATTTGATTACAATTTTTTTTTTAAAAACTTTTTCGTATATATATAACCTAGGTTATTTAAATGATACTAAGGATGTAATTTAATCCATCTACAGGCCTGCATAAATAATGGGTAACCTAATTATTTAAACATAGAAAATGGAGATATGGAAAAAGAAAAATAGGGTTTTCATATATGTTTTGATACAACTATACAAATCATTCTAGTAAGATATATTTATCCATCTAAATGTAGCTATAAATCTCTTGATTTTTGAGAAGATGCTTGGGCTTATTTCTAATTTTAAAAATAGATAATTTTAGTCCTAACTATGGTTGACATTTTGTCATGTTTATATTTGTTGTTCTTTGGTTAGAAATTTAACTTATTTTGGTTGTAGGTGGTTCATTTTAAGTTGGTTCATAAGTCATAATGTTAGATTATATTTTCATACCTTATTATGCTTATGGAATTATCAATCTTGAATTGTTAAAAAAGTTATTCTAGAATAATATAATGGCTGGGCATAACATAAATTTTAGATTTCCATTTTTTCTATTATTTTTTTGGTTATGAGAGCCTTTAAGAAGAGCTAATTGTAGGTTTTTTCTCCTTGTAGAAGTCTACTTGAGGTAGTTTCTAGACATATTATTGAGCTATAAAATAGTGTTATTATGTATACAAATTAAAGGTACCCATTTGTTTTATTTTAGAGGTTGTAACAAAACATTGGTTGTAGACTCTCTCTTTAAGGAAGTATTTCATGAGGATGTTTCTAGCCATAAGAGCTAACTATGAAATAAATGTTTAAGAACACATTCTATATTGGCTTATAATGCATTATGAAGTTTTATAGGGATAATGATTCACTTTCAATGTTGTTATTAGTTTACATAGTTGTAGGATAAATATTCATGGAGTCTATATGTATTTTCAGTTATATATACATGGCTGTAAGGATATATTTCCTTGAGTAAATTTACATTTTCAACTAGGTAAAAGTTGTTGGTAGAAGTTGTTAAATGTCATTCACTAGAACTAAGCTTAATAATTATGAGATTTACTTTTATGAGGATGAATTCATATAGGATAATACATAGAGTTGAAAATTAGGACTGTTTTATATGCCATTATGAAAACTTGAAGGAGTTTAAGATGAAGTTTTATGGGGTTTTTATGGCATTAATTATGCATGAAAATGAATGAGTTTTATTTGAATATTTAATCCTTAGATGAGCTATTGGAAACATGCCTATAAGTATGTGATTGTTTAAATACGTCTTATAGTATGTTATCAATAGTGTTTATAAATAAACACATGGATTTATATGTTAGATGCACATGGGTTACAAGGATTGTTATAATGTATTTGATATTTAGGATATTATTAAAGAATTATATTCAAATATTGTTTGAGTTCCTTGATTTACATTATGTGAAAAAATATGGTTGTTTAATTCTCTTATGAGGTGACCAAAAAAAGTGAACCTATTATATTACCACGAGTTAAAAAATATGATTGCATTTGTATGAAATATATATTTGCTTGATTTATTATTACAATATGAATATAATCTATTTTAAAATGATTATAAGTCATCCTTGCTATACACTTATTCACATTAAAGGATGATATGTATGTTTGGCTAAGGGCAACCACTTATTATACATACCTATAATTAGTTAACACAAAGGAGGTAGAGGAAATTAGCAAATAGTAGGAGTGTGTGTGGATTTGACTCAGATTAATTGAAATCTAAAATCTATAATGAATAAATTTGGAAAAATTAATGTTATAGCTATAAACATTGTCATTCCACTATATTGTCTAGTTTACATGCTTGTGTGTGAAGTCATATTAGATAGAAGATTTTATTCCTTGGTCTTATAAATGATGGATGTATTAGTGACTATAATACACATTGTTTTGGTTGAGTTATTGATATCTGCACTACCATTATCTACCCCTCCATGAAGGCAAGGGCTACTCCCACTAGGGATGTGTGTGAGAGATCGACAGTTTGTGGTTGGAGGAAAAGTGCTTCAATGATGCTCTCCCTTTTTCAGTTGATCAACCATATTAGATACATACTCATGGATATTATGTTGATTATGAGCTATTTTATAAAGGTCTGATGTACTTTGGGCTCTCATTTGTGTATGATTATACTATTCAAAAAAGATTATAATAACTATACTTTTATATTATTTTAATTATTACAATAATTGTTGTATATCTGATTAAGATTTTATGTAAATAAGTATAGTAAAGGATTTATATTACAACATATCTATAAGACTACATTAGTTTAGTGTGAAACTGCATGATTTATGTTTTGTGTACCTTATCACATGAATTTCACCTTATACACTGTTGAATACTATTAGTAAGCTAAACATAATAATGTATAATCAGTGGGTTAGTAATATTCTACACAAACTATATTTTATGTTAATTTATCTCTCCAAAAGTAGGTTACCTATGTTAATAATTGTAGATGGTTTAAATTAATGTAATTAAAGTAAATTTTGAAAAATAAATTACACATTTTTTGATGAAACCTAGTGGGGTTCGCACATAGTGGTATTAGAGTTTACATTTAAAGGATCATACCTAATGAGTCCACTAACATTAAGATTAATTTTATCCTATTCTAGTGAGGAAAATGGTATGTATAAGATCAAATGTTGAAGACAATTCTAATGAAAATCCTCAAACTGATCCTAATCAATTGGTAGAAAAGTAAGCTACAAATATTGATCAAATCCTCAAAGTCATGAATGAAATGAGGGGCATATTAGTATCACAGAGTAGGAAGTTCATGGGCAAGGTGATAAAAATGAGTAAGAGGAGCTAGTAGAGCAACTAGCTGGTCAGAAACAACCCCAAACAAAAGGGCATGCTAAAGAACAACAAATAGTAAGAGTGCAAGTAGATATAGAACTTACATGAGATATGAAGAAAGTAAATCCACCCAAGTTTGATGGTATAGTATTGGGTGATATAGCTAAAGCATGGATTATAGAGATGGAAAAATATTTTAAATTTTAAAATTATTCCAAGGTAACCAAGGCTATTTGGGGAACCTATCAACTTGATGATGAAATAATAACTTGGTAGGCCAATAATAAACTAGAGATGGGCCTTGACTCTACCACTATGACTTGGTAATAGTTTATATCATTATTCAAGGTTCAATGATTATGTTAGTTATATTTTGATAATAAGCTAATAGATTTATAAAATGTTAGACAAGGAGACCTACCAGTAAATTAGTACTAAGAAAAATTCACAAAGCTTCTTGTTGGGATTCTAGATTTGCACCCTAGCTGAGGAGGGGATTATTCAGATCTTCTTACTTAAATTTATTCCAACATGGGACTGATCCTAGGTTTTGGGTATCCTAAAAGTGGATTAGACCTTCGAAGAAGGCTGGATTCCTTATGGATCTATCACCTATACTAAACCTAAACTAACACCTACTTGGAAAAGGGAGAATTTTTTTATAAAACTTATAAAAACATGTAAAAAAGTGGTGATACACCAATGATTTGATCACTAAAACTCACACAAAACACACTATGAGATACTTTTTAGACCAAATAACATTAATATCACATAAATATTTTAGAACAAGGCATTGATCAGTTATCAAATTAGCAATAGAGGGCAAATATCCACTTTCAAACTAGACAATAAACTATAAATTGCACTTATAATGACATATAAGACTACTAATCCCTTCTTGAAGGTGAGAAAAACTTAGACATAAGCAAGGAACATATATTAACTTAACTATAGTACATGAATTCATAGAACACTCTTCAACCTGGCTTAGAAAATGGAATTTAGTCTTTATTGCATCAAAGAGGTGTCACAGTATAAATTTTGGTAGAGTTTAGTCATACCAAAAAGAAGAATAGATTATCATTTTAAGGCTTAGAAGCTTGCATTTATAGAAAAAGAAAGAGAGAGAGGGAACTGTGCATTGGAAAAGGACCAACCACTTCTGATGGATTAGCACAGATTTGAGGATGTTACCAAGTTAGGATCTTATCAAGAAGGCACAATTTCAAAGGCCTTGAAAATAATTGAATGCTCTATTGATCCTTATCACCACCAGGTCTTCATCTCAAGAATCCATTCCACCTCTAGCTAATCTATTAATAAGGATCATGTCTTTATGCCTTAGAACTGACATAGATTCTTTGTCTATTTTTAATGGTTAGATGTACTTATTTATCATAAATATGACCATATTGATAGAAGAAACAACCTCCTATGACCAAATTTACATCTATATTTGGTCTAATATCAAACATAGGTCCATTATGGGTAAAAACTAATATTAGACCATTGGTTTTCACATTATCATAACATCCATAGAAAATTATATTGAGATTTACTGGTAATGCTTGGTATTTATTTACTCCATCCTGACTTGACCTTGAATCTATTCGAGCTCATGTTTGATCTTGGTCCTTTTATTTCCATACCAATTTAGGTCCATGTTTTTACTTTACCTGGGTCAGAATGCTCCATTGACCTTTATTGAAAACTATCCCAACTTAGTCCCTTCCCATTAGTTATCATCAATCGACCCAGATCATTGACTCCTTGACTTTATCTCACTCTATCAGATTTGTCTGTGCATGAATACCTATAATCTATCAATCTTATGCCAAGTAAACATGCTTGTGGCACTTATCCTTGACTCATTAGCTCCCTAGATTCACTGACCTCCTTAACTCATGTACACCATCCAATCAAGATGTATGAGTTTATACACACCTTAGATCTCCTTGGCCCCACTTTATTATTAGCTCTTACACTCCATTGGATCATTGGTATGATTGAGCATGATCCCTTAGATCTCTCTAAGACCCATCCTTTTGTCAGTGATTTCACTCCATTGATCTTTGGATCGATGAACACGTACCATTGGATCATGTCTAACTTGTATATATTTAAATGCTTTAACCTAGGGATCTTTTGACTTGGATGACTCAGTGTGGATCATTAAATCTAGATGTGTTAGTATGAGGACTCTCGCATACCATTATACATTTATCAACTTCAAACCTGTTAAGGACCCAAATGGTTACTTACCTTGATTAACATTAACCTTCATGTGAACACATTTGACATCTATATAGATGTATTTGATGTTTCATAGACTATAAAATTTAAGTTCATTTTCATATCTTAAAACCAATGGTCATCTTCTCGATTTGAAAATCAATGAGCATCTTTTTTGAAAGAACCCTTCAGAAACCTTGAAATGGATCATTTCCACGAGAGACATCCTTCAAAAACTTTGTCTGTGACACCTTTTGGTAAAGAAAAACCCTTCAAGAATTTTATGTAAGACCATTTTACTAAATAATTATCCTTCAAGATTTATGTGTAGGGAACTTTCATTGGAAATTGACCTTTTGGAAACTCTCAAAATAAACCACTTTCCTGAGAAAAGACTCTTCAAGGAAAATGTATAAGGCACTTTGCTACAGAGAGATCCTTTGATAACTTTATATAGGACCATTATCCTAAAATAAATGACCCTTAGGATTTTACTTTGGATAAAATAATTCATACTTATCCATTTTTGATGTGAAACAATTTATCCAAAAGAAATAGGTGTTCAAATTTTGCTTCAAACATTTTATCTAAAAGTTAGCCAAAAAAAGGGTCTAAAAGAATCACCAAGTAAATACTTAGTCCAAAAAGTTTTTATACTTAGATTTTACTTGAAAGTGCACTTGAAATGTTGCTTGATCCTTGAGAAGCTATTCATATTCCTGCTCTTTGCAACTATAGACATATCCTTTATAAATGAAAAATTACACTTTAAGTGGACTTAAAGTGTTTCAAAATGTTTGAAAGAAAAATGATCTTCATATTTTATCATTGGGTCCTTCTCTCAATCAAGAACATTGTTTAGTCTTTGAAAGCTCTGTAATAGGCCAAAATGACCAACATCTTTGGTGACTTGGCTGGGTAGCATGCCTACTATGATTGAGAACTCATACCATATACATGACCTATAACTCATAAAAGATAATACATGGACCATTTACATGACTATAATACAAAATTCTAACTTGTAAAGACAAAATAATTCCAACAAATAGGGAAATAAACAAACTAAAGCATGGAAACTAATCTAAAAAGTAAAGGCAGCTAAACTACTAAAAATCTGTGCAACAAAAGCACTTATTTGGGACAAAATAGAAAGGAAACTAACTAATGTGTTAAAAAAAACTTGGAGGAAAATGAGAAAAAACTAACTATATATAATGGACTTAGCTTTCCTTAATAGCAGTGTTTGAGATGTATCCCATTGAATGGGATAGGAAGTTCTTTACATTCATCTTTATGAGCTGGAAAGTGTTGTGGGATTTGTAATTGTAAATTGTATATGGTCCACTCTAGAGAGAATCAAATCTTTTGTGTTTTCCTGGCTTGGATCTATCCTCATCCCACTTAAGGACCAAATCTCCTTATTCAAAACTTCTTAGAGTTCTTTTGTCAAAAGACCTCTTTGTCATTACTTGATGGGCCTCCATAGCTAACATGGCCTAATGCCTTATCTCCTCTAGCTCCATGAGATCATCATATATTATTTATGTTGGAGTAGTCTCCAAAATCTCAAGATAATGCATTAGTTCTAAATTAGGGAATTCAAGAGAAATATGCATTCTTTCTTCTTTATTGTATACTAGTTTGTATGGAGAATTAGCAATTGATATTTTATAGGTGATCTTATCAACCCATAGAAATAACTTCAATTTGAGATGACATGATATTTTATTATCTTATATAGTCCTCCTGATGATCTTCAACAAATTCTTTTTGGTAGACTCAACAAGGCCATTACCTTATGGATAATAGTTTAATGAGGTACTAAGAAAAATACTATGTTGAACTGCCCACTGGCTGATCTTAGATCTTATAAAATCCACAACATCATTATAAATTATAGTTGAAGGGACCCCAAATTTAGTATGTAAACCTTCATAGAAGTCTAAAACATTGGTTTCATTGGCTTATTTTAATGCTACTACCTTTGTTTATCTGGTAAAATAATCTATGGTAGTCAGGATCCACTTATGTCTTAAGATTAATAGGGGGTTGATAATACTGATAAATTCCAATCCCCATTGGATAAAAGGTTTATTAACTAAAACTGGTTGGAGAGGTAAGGCTGCAAGTCTCACTTTTCCAACAAACATGGCACATTATCTACATTTCCTGATCCATGCATGGCAATCACCAAATAAACTTGGCCAATAATATCCACTTCTCATGATTTTGTGGGTTGTAATACTAAATAAGTAATGTATTACACCATGTACATATATAATTAATTAATTAACTTCTATGTTTGACTTGGTTCTATGCATCTTAGTAGTATACCGTTGATATCTTTTTAAAACAAAATTCCATCAATAAGGAGAAAAGGAATTGACTTTAATCTTAAATATCTCCTCTTTGAAGGAGTGAGATGAGATGGATAAATACCATCTTATAGATATATTACCATATCTTGGAACCACCTAGAAGATGAGGCATGATTACTTGCAAATTCTTTATCATTTGACATCATAACCTGCTCATTAGACTCCTGCAAGTCTTGGGATAGATGTTCACAAAGTCCTTTGCATTTAACTAACTTTATGACTTTGATCTCAATGTCATATTCCATGAATTTGGTTATCCAACCATCTCTTTTTTCATTTCTATCTTTGTTCAGAAGAAAGTATTTGACACTTGGATGTGAAACCATCAAATGTATCTTATTATTGGACAACAAGTACCTAAAATTTTCAAGAGACCTTATAACTAAAACAATGTGATTCTCAACAAAAGAATACCTTGTTTCATATTATTCGAAGCCTTGATTGAAAAAGGCTATTGGATGCTATAAAGTCTCTTTATTCTGCTATATGAGAATACTTGATATTATGTCAAGGTTAGCATAGGTATATAATAAGAAATATTTTGTAAAATTAGGGTTCAAGAGTATGGAAACACTAACCATAGCTTTCTTGATTTCTTCAAAACTTTTCACTCTTCATTTAGACCAACTAAAACTCTGGTCTTTATTTAACATGGCTGTAAGTGTCCTACAAAACTAGAAAAATCTAAAATGTATTTCCTTATGAAATTAATCTTGCCTATAAAGCTTTTCAAGTCTTTCTTATGCTTAGGAAATGATAGTGCAAGAATTGATTTTATCTTATTAGGGTCTATGTTTATACCATTCTTTGAAATGACATGTCTAAGAAGCCTACCTTCATGAATAGAGAAAACATACTTTTTTGGGTTCAAAGACACTCCAAATTCTTTGAACCTTTCAAACACTTAACTGAGATGAATCATATGCTCATTTATGTTGTTAGAGAATACTATTAGATAAACAAGAATAAACTTGTTGAGGAGACCCTAAAATGCCATGTACATAGGCTTCTAAAAAGTGGCTCTAGCATTAGATAAACCAAAAGGCATCTTTCTATATGCAAATGTCCCCCACTTTGTGGTGAAGGCTATTTTGTACTAGTCTTATTCTTTGATCAAAATTTAGTTATATCCACTATAACCATCCAATAAAGAGAACCTTTTTAAACTTACAACTAGCTGTAAAATTTATTCCATTGATGGTAGTGGATAATGATATTTGATAGAGGCCTTATTTAAGTCATGAAAGTTGACACATAGCCTTATCTCACCATTATTTTTCCATACTAGAACAAGGTTTACTACCCAAGTTGAGTGCTTAATTAGAAATATTATGTCTGACTCAATGAGCTTATACAATTCAACTCTCATTATATGTTTAAGTTTTGGATTGATTAGCCTTTGCCTTTGCCTTTGTCTAACTGTCCTAGTATCATCTTCTAACTCAATGGTATGCTGAGCTAGAATTGGATCAAAACCTTTAAGGTCATTGTATTGCCATGCAAAGACATCTGTATAAATTGAACATAACTATATAAAAGCTTCATTCTCTAAAGATGTGAAGATTTTACCTAGCTTTAAATTTTTGCCAGTTAAAATCTCTACATTTGTGTAGTGTTATTTTTTGGTTGATAAAAAAAACTTTTCTTTTCTTAATTCATCATATCTGTTGAATATATTTTACAGGGTGTCTAGTCCTTTAGGAAATTTGTTTGTCTTTAATTATACAATTTGATCATCATACTGTTGTAAATGCTTGTCTTGGTTCCTTGAGGAGAATTTAGCTTCCTTTTATAAGAATATAATAATCTGACTGTCACCTTCATATAATTTCCAATTATCATGGTTTTATGTGATAGATGGTCTCACAACTACTTTGATGTGTGATTGGACTTTATCCCTTTTTATATTACTAAGGATACTGAATTATGATCCAATCACCACCAGACTGTCTGCATTCTTGTTGTGATTTATTGATATGGCCTAACTATTGAAGGCTTTAAATTACTCAACTAGGTCCCATACTCTATGCCTATAAGACCTAAGTAATGGGTTCATGCATATATTAAGTCCCCTTACTTGGTGAACTGCTAGTTCACTATCTCTAAAGATTTGTAAGGAATTAATCTTCATCTTTCTTGCCTATTGCAAACCATGCACTAATACTTCATATTTAGTAACATTAGTAGAAAAACCAGAATAAAACTTAAAAAAAGATAAATACCTTTGATTAGCTAGAGAAATTAACATCATTCCAACTCTAGTGCCACGTTTGTTCCTGGATCCATCAAAATATAATTGCCATAGTCCATCACTAGGTCGCTCATCTTTCATTAATATTAGAATTGATGAATCATTTTCATGAAGACAATAGACACCAAGTCCTTTTTATTCAATTAAATTGTATGGATCATACTCATGTAAATTAGAGGCCCATTTAGTAAGGAAAAGATATGGGACTCCATCTATAGGTGATTCAAATTCAACCTCATTATTTTCTAGCACCTTATCTGAGATAACATAATTAGTGTTCACCATGAATGGCATATATGCCTCCAAATGAAATATTGAAATAGGTTCAAAACTTATTGTCACCTTAGTGACATACCTAGTTATGAACATTACATAGGTCTAATCAATTGACAAATATCCTCCAATCTTTGAAGTAAAGCCCCTTGATAGACATATGGAAAAATAAGGAGATAGGTCCACTATAACTACATCTTGATAAATAATAACATTGGGGAAAACATGTAATGTCATATTTAGGTCTTTTATCATGCCTAATATTTTTGTTGGTGAGCTATCTAATTGAAATAGTCCTTTGGTATTTGGCTCATAGAGAAGACCAAGCTTGTTTGCAATTTGTTTGGGGATGACAATACTACTAACACCACTATCTACCATACAATTATGGATGAAACAGTAACCTACTATCAAAGAGAGATAAAAGGGAGGGGTCTTGCTTGACTTGACATTATATTTATCCACATTTTTCATGTTATGTACCTACTGATTAGGTTGATTGGTTTATTGGTCTTAATTGGCCAAGACAAACTCTTGTTTCTCAATTGGTTCTTTAGACACCTTAAGAGCTGAAAGTTCTTTCATCGACATGTCCTTTTGCCCTAGGATGGAAAATAAATCCCACATGATAATGATAAAATTTTATTTATTCATCTAATCTATTATGATTAATGAGGTTCCACTAACCTTTGGCTTCAACTTTTGAGCCACTGGTTATTCTCTACATAGGGGCATTTGAGAAAATTTCACTATCTCTATATTTTGAATCTTCTATGCCATAAAAACAACAACATGGTTATTACTATTAGAATAAATATTAGGATTAGTAGGAGAATTTTTTACATCCTAAGGCTCTTCAATAGCTCTCCTTTTAGCCATAGTCAGAGTTACAACTTAACCACCTGTGTTACTAGTTTCACCAACTTGGTTGAATGCAATTGATCATCCAATTGCCAATTTACATTGATAACATCAGGCTTCCCTAGAACTTGTTGAGTTCCTTCTTGTAATGCCATATTCATGTATTGATATTGAGCACCTTGAAGAGGGAGATTTCCTTATGTCATATGTGGCATGGTAATCTCTTGTGTTACCAAATCTTGATTCTAAATGTCTTTTAGATTGGAAGGCTACCAACCTAGATCTTGCATTAAGTTATTTTGGGGAATAATAGATTTTGAGATGGAAGGCACATTGGGATCAAGGGTTACATATGGCTCAGTTTGGGTTATGGCTCCTTGATTTTGATAATGTTGCCTATTATCCTTGAAACCTTAATAAAGGGGTCTTTGGTTATTAAAAGACTAGTAATAATTCTGGTTTTACTGTTGATAAGGTCTACTCTGATGCTGTTGTCTTTTGAGTGAAATAATCTCATTTACAAAAGCTTGTAACATGCTTATCACATTACCCATCTCACTAGATTGATTAGGAGGGATTACAAATTAGACTTCTACAGATGGAATAAGGGCTATAGATGGAGTTTTGGGAACTTGAGGGGGTTGAGTAGATTGAAATTCTAGGAATATGGGCATTGGGGGCGTTGGAAAAAGCTTACCAATTTGGATTAAGCTATTCTCTATTGTTATTGTAACTTTATAGGCATTTGGTAAAGTATTTCCACCCAAAGACTGTATCATCACACTAATATATGAATTAAGGGCTTTCAGATAATACAAGAAAACATGTTTTGAGGATGGTCTAACTGACATAGGTATCTTAGTCCATGTCTTTTGGAATCTAAGGTTAAAATCAGACATGAATTGATGGGGGTACCTTTTTATGGTAGTTAGCTATTCAACCAAAGATATGTGATCAGACTTGTCTTCAAATTGTTTGACCAAAGATACACTTAACTCATCCCAGGTAGCAATGGAAATCAAAGGGGGGTTTTTATACCATTGCAATACTTTTCCCTTGAAAGAGTCAATAAGCAGTCTAATAACCACATTATCTTGAGTAACAGTGTGAATAGAACAAAGGCTAGAAACATCTTGAATATGCTCCTACCATAGTTAGACTACAACTAGAGCATTATTAACAATTGGTATGAGGCACACAAGTGAGAAATAGTCTTAGCTTCATGGGTAATAAACCTAACTAGAGTCTTCATTGATGAACAAGGGAATATACCCATTTCATATTTTAGACAAGGAGTCAGGATTGGCCTTTCCCTAATAAATAGAGTATTCAGTAGTGCACACATTAAATACATGGATATAAGGGCTATCCCACTATTACAAATAATTATAGAAGATAAATAGATCCCTCACTTTGGGATATTATTAGCAGTAACCTAATTTAAAATATGCATGATACATGCCAAAATGGAGCTCCATTATATATGATAAGCTATTTTTTAGATGTTATATGTGCAACTAAATAATTAAGACCAAACACATAGACTCTAGATCATGATGAAGTTGTGCCCTAAACATATTTTACAAGGCATATTCACCACTTTAGAAACCACATCAAGGTAATTATAGAATATTTTTACCCCTTGTTTATAAGTCTATCACTAAGTTTTTTTATCCCATTCCCTCAAGAAAAAATGAATACTCTTAAGGGAAAAAATAGGAATATCATTCAGATAAGCCAAATTGAGGGGACTATGCCTATTGAATGGATAAAATAGTTAATTCTAGATCACCATTTGGGCAAAAGGGATTTGGCTTATGGGAACACAAGATTATACCAAAACAATAGATTGACTAGAGAAAAAATCTTGCTTTGGGAGATAATGTCTAGTGCTATTTAATCTAGCTCTTTTATAAGTAGTATAAGGCAATTCAATATGATCAAAAGGAATACCTTTACTTGGTAATCTTGTAGTAACCTTTGGCATGAAGGCACCATCTAAAACTTTACAATTTGAAGGATCTTCAGATTTTGATGATGGTAGATCTCTTCTACTACTACAAATATTTATTCTCAATCTTTAAAATTCAATTATAATAAATAAACTTAGAGTCCCACTAGGCATGCCAAAACTATTGGGATTCTATATTTGCACCATAACTGAGGAGGGGATTGTTCAGATCTTCCTACTCAAATCTAGTCTAATATGGGACTGTTCCTAGGTTGTGGGTATCCTAAAAATGGATCAAATCTCTGGAGAAGGCTAAATTCCTTATGGATCTATCACCTATACTAAACTTAAACTAGCACCTGCTTGGAAAAGGGAGAGATAATTGACAAAAAATATAAAAGCATGTAAAAAAGCAATGATACACTAATGATTTGATCACTCTAACTCACATAAAACACACTATGAGACACTTTTTAGACCAAAGAACATCAATCTCACATAAATATTTTAGAACAAGGCATTAATCAGTTATCAAATTAGCAAGAGAGGGAAAATATCCACTTTTAAACTAGACAATAAACTCTAGATTGTGCTTATAATGACCTATGAGACTATTAATCCCTTATTGAAGGCAATAAAAACTCATACATAAGTGAGGAACATATATTCACTCAGCTATAGTGCATGAATTCATAGAATACTCTTCAACCTGGCTTAGAAAATGATTGAATTTAGTCTTTATTGCATCAAAGAGGTGTCACAGTACAAATTTTGGTAGAGTTTAGTCATACCAAAAATAGGAATAGATTATCATTTTAAGGCTTAAAAGCCTACATTTATAGAAAAATAAAGAGAGAGATGGAACTATGCATTGGAAATGGACCAACCACTTCTGATGGATTAACACCAATTTGAGGATGTTGCTAAATCAGGATCTTATAAAAAATGAACAATTTTAAAGGCCTTAAACATAATTGAATACTCCATTGATTCTTATCAACACTAGGTCTTATCACCACCAGGTCTTAATCTTGGGACTCCATGCTACATCTACCTTATCTATTGATGAGGATTATGTCTTTATGCCTTAGAACCAACATAGATTCTTGGTTTATTTTAAATGGTTGGATGTACCTATTTATCATAAATGGTACCATGTCGATAGAATAAACAACCTTTTATGACCACATTTACATCTATATTTGTTCCAATATCGAACATAGGTCCATTATGGGTGAAAACCAATCTTAGACCATTGGTTTTCTTATAATCATAATATCCATAAAAACTTATATCAAGCTTTGCTCGTAATATTTGGTCTTTATTTACTCCATCTTGACTCAACCTCAGATCCATATTGACTTGCCTTTGAGCTTGGTACCTTTAGTTCCATACCAACTCAGGTCCATTTATTTACTTTTTTGAAGTCAAAATGATCCATCGACCTTTATTGAAAACTATCCCAGCTCGGTCCCTTCCCATTTATTGTCAGTAATTGACCTAGATCATTAACTCCTTGACTTTATCTCACTCCATCAGATCTGTCTATGCATAGATACCCATGAGCTATTGATCTTTTTCCAATTGAATGTGCATGTGCCACTTGTCCTTGACTCATTAACTCCCTATATTTGTTGACCTCTTTGACTCATGCATGCCATCTGATCAAAATGTATGAGTTTATGTGCACCTTAGATCTCCTTGGTCCCACTTTCTTGTCAGCTCTTTCACTCCATTGGATCATCAGTACAATTAAGCATGAGCCCTTACATCTATGTGGGACCCATCCTTGTGTCAGTGATTTCAATTTGTTGATCTTTGGCTTGATGAACCCGCATCATTGGATCATGTCCAACTTGTAGATC
Organism: Torreya grandis; assembly: GCA_037957365.1. Taxonomy (NCBI): domain Eukaryota; kingdom Viridiplantae; phylum Streptophyta; class Pinopsida; order Cupressales; family Taxaceae; genus Torreya; species Torreya grandis. The sequence continues at coordinate 5,366,330 of JARHVA010000266.1, forward strand.
TTTAAAGGCTTTAACCTGGGGATCTTTTGACTTGGTTGATTGAATATGGATAATTAGATCTAGATGTGTTAGTATGAGAACTCCTTTATACTGTTAGATCTTTATCAACTTCAAACCTTTTAAAGACCCAAATGATTACTTGCCTTGATTAACATTGACATTAGCATGAACATAATTTGACATCCATGCAAATGTATTTGACATTTTGAAAGCTATCAAATTTAAGTTCATTTGCATATTTGAAAACTAATGGTCATATTCTTTGTTTGAAAACCAATAGGCATCTTTCTTGAAATAACCCTTTGAAAACCTTGAAATGAACCATTTCCCTGAGAGACATATCATTTAAATTTTTTGTTTATGGTACCTTTTGGTAAAGAAAAACCCTTCGGGACTTTTGTGTAGGACCATTTTACTAAAGAATTATATTTCAATATTTCTATTTTGGGCACATTCATTGGAAATTAACCTTTTGGAAACTTTGAAAATATACCACTTTCCTAAGAAAAGACCCTTTGGGAAAATTATATAGGGTACTTTTCTACAGAAAGATCCTTTAGGAACTTTGTATAGGACCATTCTCTTGAAAGAAATGACCCTTAGTCTTTTACTTCAGACAAAATGTTTGAAAGAATTCACACTTAGCCCTTTTTGATGCAAAACAATTTCTCCAAAAGAAATAGGTGTTCATCTTTTGCTTTGGACATTTTGTCTGAAAGAATTCAATAGTTAGCCAAAAAATGGTCTAAAAGAATTAATCTTAGAAAAATAAAACCTTGAAAGAATTCCCATGTAAAGACTTATCCCAAAAAGGTTTTGTACTTAGATTTTACTTGAAATTACACTTGAAATGTTGCTTGATCCTTTAGAAGTTGTTTAGATACCTGCTCTTTACAACTATAGATCTGTCCCTTATAAATGATAAATTACACTTTGAGTGGACTTAAAGTGTTTCAAAAGGTTTTCAAGAAAAATGATCTTCCTCTTTTATCATTTGGTCTTTCTCTTAATCAAGAACATTGATCAGTCTTTGAAAGCTTTGTATGTAGGCCAAAATGGCCAACACTTCTAAAATATATACCCTAGTACCAAAAATATGAACATTTTAAAATCAAGAAGTTCATCATGGGTTTAAAGACAAATGTTGGATGTGAAGTGGTTGTTCAGAGACCATCCACCATGAACCAAGTCTTTGAGAAAGCAACTCAGCAAGATCACAAGTTGAAATTAATGGTAGAGCTCAAAGACAAATTCAAACATAAATTCGGTGGCCCCAAAACTACCTTCAATAAAAAGAATTGGAAATAAAATGGGAATTCCAAGAATAGGTTCAATAGTTAGAATACAAGGTTCAATATTACTTTAGGGAATAAGAAAGCATGAATGGTTTCAAACAAGGGTTTTAGGGAGTAAAGCAATATGAGAGGAAGGGATCACTTGGTGGATGTTTTACATGTGGAGAAGATCATTATGCTAAGGATTTTCCTTAGTGGAAGCTAAAATACAAAAAATAATAATTCATTTACCTCTATATCATAGCATGAAACTTTCCATAAGTGAATTCATGTAGCTATTGATAATTGTCAAGATGAATTTTAAGCCTCTCCCATTGAAGTATTAGGTACCTTATTTGGGCATCCTATTTCCATTTTTATAGATACAAGAGCCACTAAATGTTTTATCTCTCATAACATGTTAACGAAATTACCTAGGAAGGTTGGTTTCATGGTAAATGTTTGTTTAGTGTAGTACAAGAATGAATCAAAAGTCAAGGTAGACAAGTGTCTTATTGAGGTAGAGGTGAAGTTACCATATTTCACCATAGTAGTTGATATATATGTAGCACCTCTAAGATAATATGACATGATCCTAGGAGTGAATTAACTCCCTAGGCATAAATCAAATGTTGACTACTTTTTAAAGAAAGTTTATTTCTTAGATGATTTGGGGAATCAATAAAGAAAGAATTGAAACTAAAACAAATATCAACCATTCAATTGAATAAGGCTCAATAGAAGGGATGTCAAATATTCTTGGTTAAAATCAATGAAATTGAAGGAATGAAGGAACCCACCATTGAAGACTTCCCCTTTCTACAAGAGTTTTAGGATATTTTTCTAGAAGAGTTATTGGTTTACCTCTCAAAAGGAAATTTTAATTCACTACTGACATCATTCCAGGATCACAACCTCAATATAAGTCTCGCTATAGAATGATAACTAAAAAATTGGTCAAGTTAAAAGCCCAAATTCAGGTAATGTTGGCCAAAGGGTTGATTTGGACAAGTTTTTTAGCATGGGGTGCACTAGTAGTATAAATGGAGAAGGATGGAACCCTTCACATGTGCATAGATTACAAGATGTTGAAAAAATCAAACATTAAGAACAAGTATCCATTACCCCACATTGATGATATTTTTGATCAAATGTGAAGTAAAATGGTATTTTACAAGATTGACCTACAAGCATGGTACTAATAGTTAAGGATTAGGGAGGAAGACATTCCAAAAATGGCATTTAGGAAAATTTAGGGGAACTATGAGTTCATAGTGCTTCCTTTTGGGATAAAAAATACACTTAAAGCATTCATTAATCTCATGAACAATGTGTTTAGGGATTTCCTTGATTAGTTAATTATTTTTTTATCAATGACATCATTATCTATTGTAAAAATGAAGAGGAACATATTGAGCATTTGTATTTGGTTTTACAAAGATTGTGAAAACACAAGTTCTATGGGAAATTATCAAAGTGTGCTTTCCTTCAAATAAGAGTACAATACCTAGGACATATTATATCTATAGGGGAATCTTAGTAGATCCATCTAAGATTAGATCCACCATGGAATGGCTAGTACCCAAAAATGTGCACGAGGTGTGTAGCTTTATGGGCTTAGCAATATATTACAAGAAATTGTGAAAATTTTATTTAAGATAGCTAACCCAATCACCTCTATACAATGTAAAGAAAAACATTTTGTTTGGAATGAATCATTTCAAGTTTTGAAAAGAGGCTTACTTTAGCACCAATGTTATGGATTCTAGATCTAAACGGTCATTTTATAGTAATAATTAATGTCTTTGGGGATGGTTTATGAGGAGTTATTATGCAAGATGGTATAATTGTAGCTTGTGAATCAAGGAAATTGAATCCTTCTGAGGCTAACTATGCCCCAAAAGAATTGGAGTTGGATTCCAAAGTGCACATTTTACAAGCATGGAGTCATTACTTATTAGGAAAACCTTTTGAGCTAAAATTAGACAACTTGGGGCTCAATTATATATTCACCTAACCCAACCTAAATGATTAACAAAGACGATGGTTATAATTCATACCAAATTATGAATTTAAAATTAACTACATTAAGATCAAGGAGAATAGGTTTGTATATGCCCTTAGTTGTAGATGGTTTATTAAGACATTAAATACTATCAGGAGTATCTTTCGAGACCAAGTTTTGAAGTTTTCTCTAAGAGACAAATTATTTGAATAGGTTAATAAAGCTCTAGTATAGAATCCTCAAGACCTTAGATATAAAGGATTCTAATTTGATAATGATATACTTTTAATATTCAATGGAAAGATTAATGTCCCTATTAAATAAAATTTAGGGTGACTATGCTAAAAGAGTTACACAATGCTCCATATTTAGGATATCCTAGTATGACTAAGCTCTTAGCATTGCTAAAACCATTATAGATGAAAGGAATCAATAAAGACGTAGTGGAGTTTATGTTAATATGCTTAAAATGTTAGTGAATGAAGGCTGAACACATGCATCATGTTGGGTTGTTGTATCCACATTCCATAATATATTGGAAATAGCAAGTCATCATTATGAACTTTGTCCAAGGCTTGCCTATTTCAAGGAATTGTCATGATATGATATTGGTAGTTGTTGATAAACTCACCAAAGTAGTACACTTCATCCCAAGTAATTTGACTAATGATGTACCAATGATTTCAAAGAGGTTTCTAAAAGAAGTGTATATATTGCATGGGTTTATAAAAAATCATCTCAGATAGGGACCCCCAGATGACTTTAAGGTCTTGGAAAAATATTAAAACAACATTAGGCACACAACTGAACTTTAGTACAACTTATCATCCAAAAATGGATGGAAAAAAGAAGAGTGAAATAGATCTTGGAGGATATTTTAAGGATGTATTGTATGGATCAAACATATAAATGAGAAGAATATCTCCCATTGGTTGAGTTTGCTTATAACAACTCATTTCAATTAACATTGAAGATGGAACCTTTTGAAGCATTATTTGGTAGGAGGTGTAGAATGCCTATCAACTAAGATAAATTAGAAGATAGAGTGGTTTTTGGACTTCATATGCTTGATAAAATGGAGGAATACGTGAAACTAGATATATAAATATTACCTAAAGCCAATGATAGGTAGAAAAGCCATGCTGATTTGAAAAAGATAACAAAGTAATTCTTAGTTGGAGGTATGGTTTTTCTATAAGTCGAACCCCAAAAAATGTTCCATTAAGTTTGGAAAATAATCAAAGCTATCATCTAGATATATGGGACCCTTTGATATCTTATAATTAATAAATCCTTTACTATATAGACTTGCATTGCCACTAGATTTAACATAAATACATAATTTTTTTCATGTATCTTATCTTAAGAAATATATAGTTGATCCTTCACATGTTTTGGACTGGAATACATTATAGGTTATAGATCCGAAGGTGGTAATATTAAAAATAATGAATATACTTGATACACATAATCGTAGCTTGCATAATAAAGAAGTATCATAGTGCAAGGTCCAGTGGGACCAATATTACAAAATAGTGCCATCTAGGAGGACTATGTGGAATTTCATAGGTTATTTCCTCATTTATTTGAATAAATTCTTGTTGAACTTTATTTTATTTTCCATTTATGTTTACAATAAATTCATTAGGACTATGACCTATTTAAGGGGAGGAGGATGTTACATTCTGACTCACCCTTACAAACAATCTCTTTCTTTAGTTGATGTGAGCATTTATACTACATTTTAAAATTAGATACCGGTTATATTATTGATTTTAACATTGTGGATCATTAATGATGATATAAGTATGCATAATATGATTTAGGCTTTATAATGGTATTATTAATAGTTAAAATCATTATTTTTTTGAGATGATTTTAGTGATGTAATGAACTAACTATTATTTTTTGAGAATAAGGTGGTTGCAAGACTATCTCACCCTCAAAAAGTGGAACAAATGGAAAGTATCATTGATGAGGAGGAAATAGATTTCAACAATTAAGGATAACAAAAAATCAGCCCAAACACATTTATACACACCTACATGTTTTCTTGTTTAATTGCTAAGTGTTTACATTATTTTTTGGAGTGTTGTATATTTAATTGATTTCATGTTATTGAGGTTTTTATTGCTTTAATTTTTTTTGCTAAGAGTTATTTTATGACTGCTTGGATGAGTTTCTTCCTTTGTAATATTGAGCATTTGTATTGAATTGATAGTCAAATAGAATGATAAATTTCTAAGGTTATAATTGATAATTGGTTCTAAAGATATAAAGTTTAAGTGTTAATTGGTTTACCTCCTTGTTTGTGACTATACAAAAGTAACTAGATAAGACTAGCCCCTTTTTGGTAGCCTAGGGGTAATGAAATTTCATTATGTTTCATTGATTTTTTTAAATGGAAATAGACTTAAGAAATTATTTTGCTATGTTATATATATATATATATATATATATATATATATATATATATATATATATATATATATATATATATATATATATATATATATATATATATATATATATATATATATATATATATATATATGATTTCAAGAGAATATGAATAAGACCTAATCATTATTATTTTTGTCAAAAGAAATATTTGTGTTATGATGGAAAAATGCAAATATATATATATATATATATATATATATATATATATATATGATTTCAAGAGAAGATGAATAAGACCTAATCATTATTATTTTTGTCAAAAGAAATATTTGTGTTATGATGGAAAAATGCAAATAGATTTGGGTCTTGGCTATCATTATAGTTTAGTATGCACCATTTTTGGTGAGTATGCATGAAAGGAGTCCATGTAGTTGCCATGGAGGTTTAAAATTAGATAATAACATAAATTCAACATGAATTTTAGCATGTAATCATGGAAGTTCAATTTCATTGGAAAAATTGGGAAAAACTTAGAGAAAAGAAAGAAATAAGTAGATGTAATTAAGGGAGAAGAGAAGGGAGGAGGAAGGAAAAAAAGAGAAAATAAGAGAATGGGGGTTTATGGAAGCTAATTACAAAGAGAAAGTTAATGCCATATATAATATCTATGAGATCAACTTTATTTTGAAGAGGTGTCTTGAAGCATGCAAGTAATGTAATTATTTTTGTCAATATACATTTAGTTTGGGTTTGTTGAGTGTATAAATGGATTCATTATTGTTTGTTTCAGTAAAATAATTAAATCCACAAAACAAGCTAAGTGATGTAGCCTCTTGAATATTAAAAATGACAAGTGGTTTTTAAAGGGCCATCCATGGCTATATCCCTTAGTGTATAAAATGATTATTCAAGGTTTTATATTTGATTTTAAGTTTTGTTTTAATAACCATTTCACACACACACACACACACACACACACACACACACACACACACACACACACACACACACACACACACACACACACACACACACACACACACACACACACACACACACACACACACACACACACACACACACACACACACACACACACACACACACACACACACACTCACACACATCCTAAGATATTTATATGGCACTAGGGATGGAATTTATTCCATCCATAGGACCTATAAATAATGGGTAACCTGATTATTTAAACATAGATAATGGAGACATGGGAAAAGAAAAAGAGGGGTATGTTTTGTTATCATTGTATAAATCCTTCTAGTAAGATTAATTTCTCCATTTTAACATATGTAGAAATATATTGACTATTTAGAATATGCTTGGGATTATTTATAATTTTAATAATAGATAATTTTAGACCTATTTAGACTATGGTTGAAATTTTGTCATGTTTATATTTGTTGTTCTTTGGTTGACATAAATTTAACTTGTTTCAATTGTAGGTACTTCATTTTAATTTGATTCATACGGACTGATGTTAAATTATATTTTCATACCTTATTATGCTTATGGAATTATGAATCTTGAATTGTTGAAAAAAATATTCTATAATTAGTATAATGGTTGGGCATAACATAAATTTCAGATTTCCAGTTTTTCTATTATTAACTCGGTTATGCGAACCTTTGATAAGAGCAAGATGTAGGTTTTATTTATCCTTGTAAAAGTATACTTGAGGTATTTTATATACATATGATTGAGATATATAATAATATTATTCTTTACATAAATTAAAGGTAATTGTTTGTTTTATCTTAGAGCTTGTAACAAAATGCTAGTTGTAGACTATCTCTTTAGGGAAGTCTTTCATGAGGATGTTTATAACCATAAGACTTAACTATGAAATAAGTTTTTAAAAACACATTATATCCTAGATTATAATGCATTATGAATTTTCTTAGGGATAATGGTTCTCTTCCAATGTTTTTATTAGCTTACATAGCTACAGGATAACTCCTCATAGAGTCAATATGTATTTTTAATTATATATACGTGGATGTAAGGATATCTTTCCTTTTGTAAATTCATATTTTTAGTTAGGTATAAGCTATTGATATAAGTTTAATTCCCTTTGTTGGAACTACCCTTAATAATTATATGATTTCCTTTTATGAGGATCAATTCATATAGAATAATACTTGTATGTGAAATTTAGGACTAATTTATGTGCCATTATGCAAACTTGAAGGAGTTAAAGAGGAAGTTTCATGGGTTTTCATATGGCCTTAATTATGCATGAAAGTGATTGAGTTTTATTTGAATATTTAATCCTTAGAGGAACTATTGGCAGCATGCCTATAAATATGTGATTGTTTAAATATTTATCATAGTATAAAATTAATAGTGTTTATAAAAAACATGTAGATTTATATGTTGGATGCATATGGGTTAAAAGGATTGATATAATTATTTGATATTTAGGTTATTTTTAAAGGATTGTATTGGAATCTCGTGTGAGTTCTTTGATTTACATTATGTAAACAAATATGGTTGTTTTAGTCTCTTATGAGGTGAACAAAAAAGGATAACCTATATTATTACCATGATTTAAAGAACATGACTACATTTTTATGAGATATATACTTGCTTTATTTATCATTACAATATGAATATCATCTATTTTAAAATGATTATAAGTCATCCTTGATGTACACTTATTCACATTAAAATATGATAGACATTTTTGGCTAAGGGAATCCATTTATTACACATACCTATCATCAATTAACATGAAGGGGGTAGATCAAAGTAGTAAAGAGTATGGGTATGTGTGGATTTGACTCAGATTCATTAGAATTTGTAATCTATAATGAAAAAATTTAGCCAAATTAATGTTATAGATGTAAACATTGTCATTCCATTGTACTATCTAGTTTACATGCATGTATATGAAGTCATATTAGATAGACAATTTTGTTCCATGGTCTTATGACTATTGCATGTATTAATGACTATGCTACACATTATTTTGGTTGAGATATTGAAATCCACATTTCCATTATCTACCCTCTATAAAGGGAAGGGTCACTCCTAGTGGGGAGGTGTGTGGGAAACTGACAATATGTGAATGGAAGAAAAGTGCTCAATGATGCTCTCTTTATCAACCAATCAACCATCTTGGATGCATAATTATAACTATTGTGTTGATTATGATCTATTTTATAAATCTCTAATGTACTTTTTACTCTCATTTGTGAACATATGTATTATTTATAAAATATTATAACAAATGTACTTTTTGTATTATTTTAATTTTTACAGTAGTGGTTGTATATCTGATCATGATTTAATGTAAATAAGGAAAGCATAGTTTTTTCTATTATAGCATAGATATAAAACTACATTGGTTTAGTGCTCATCTATACAATTTAGTTTTGTGTACCCTATCACATAAATTTGACATTCTACATTGCTAAATATTATTAGTAAGATAAACATAATAATGTATAACTAGTATGTTAGTAATATTCTACATAAACTATATTTTATGTTTATTTATCTCTCCAAAAATAGGATACTTATGTTCATAATTTCATATAGTTTAAATTAATTTAATTGATGTAAAATTTGAAAAAAATAATTACGTGTTTTTTGATTAAACCTAGTGGGTTTCTCACAAATAGAGTTGTATTCATCCCAATGATAAGCCTATCCCTTGTATGAGTTTATCCTAAGCAAAGCCATACACTTCAAGGGTTTTTCCCTTTAGATTTTATGGGCCATTTTCCCTAATTTTATGATTCATGCCCCTTAATATTGGTTTTATATTTTTCTAAAGTTGTCTAACATGCACAAATTATCTAAGGTTATTGTGTATATACAAGGCATAAAAAATCCATTTAATTATTAGAGGGAAGTGTAATACACATATAAATATTAAGGCCAAAACACATCCAAGGTTAAGTTTAGAGCCAAGCATCACTAAAGTTAAGCTTCATCAAATCTCATACACTTGCGACATTTTTATTCTATTTTGGTCCCTCAACATTTATCTTATGCCAAAGGATGGTATTAGACTGCATATAAATGCATCATCACTTATAGGAAATAAGAGGTTCATAAATATCACTTAATATATTCCATAAACACACTCACATAACTACTTTAAATTCTGATTCTAAGCATGCGAGATATGTAGTTCACAACATTGTTGTGGTAGTTACTTAAATCTATAACCATTTGTTTGTTTTGGAGTGTAAAGGTAGGTCAAGGAGGAAATTTTTATTTTTTTACCATCCTAATAAAAAAATGTACAAAGTAAAGGTACATGCATAACATGTATACAACAATCCACACGTGATAAAAATATATATTGTGAAACCCTAGCAGAACAAACCTAGCCACAATCAAGCAATCATGTTTGGATGGGTTTGTGTTGGAAGGTTTAACACATATGGGTCTATCATATTTAATGGGTTTGTCATGGAGCATCAAAAAATTTATATATTTTAGGATTAGGTTACATAAAGTCAAAACACCAGTCTACAGTCTCATATTTCTAGAATATCAAATAAGTGTGATCATTCCTTACTCCTTTTTTATTTACATTGCTTAGTCTAGTTTTATTTATGGTACTTGGACTATTTTCTCATTGAAACATGTTAAATAGATATAAATAATGTACTTACATTCATATATGCTTAGATATATTAAATTTCAATTAGTTTTTTTCCTTATTTTATATAAAACTAGAATTAGGATAAGTACTTCCATCACCTTCACTTCAATGCATATAACTTTAGTGGTATGTGATTGGACCAAAAAAAATATTTGCATACATAATTAATTTTGAGTCAAAATTCTTTTCAAGTTATTTTTAGATGAAAAATATAGAGCCTAGATTAGTAGGATTTGATATTTGGTGAAATTCAACATTCATGATATTTAACACCATATTTATATGTAGAAATCATTACAAGAGCAAGTTTAAAAAATTAAAATAAAATCCATATATAAAATAAGATAGGTTAATGTAGCTTGGAATTATTTTCCATATAATTATGAAATGGTTTGAGTAGAATCTAATTAAGAAATTGAATAATTAGACATTACGAAGGTGATCAATCAAAACATTAGAGCAAAGAAAATTATAAAATATACATTAGAATTTTGAAAATGAATTTTAAAGTATGTAAAATCCTACAAGTCTTATGAATCAATACACTCATATTAGGTTCCTTAATTTAAAATGATGATGGTGGAACATCTGAGGAAGGAAGGATTTTCAAAATTTAATGGTAGTTTTGAGAAGCACAAGGGTGATGGTTATGGTCTAAATCAAGAAGATGGGGATTAGATGCTAGTGCTTATAGGAATATGTAGGAGGGGTCCAAGTTTAGATAAAATTGAATAGGTTAGGAAAATAGAGGTAAGCCTTTATGGGTTGACTATTTTAAAGTAGAAAACATGTGGGGTGATTATTCAAGGGGCTAAAAGTAAAACTCAAACATTTCAAAAGGGAAGGAAATCATGATGGATCCCATTTTATCTGATAAGGGATTTCACCTAGACATACTTGCATCTATGGTTACCATATCTATCTCTAAGATGGATAAGAAAATCATTGGGAAGATTTTGGTTTCAAGACCCAATATTGATGATGTTTGTAAATGGATAGAATGTAAATGGAAATCAAAAGGTCACATGGAAATTTCTGCTAAGTTGAAGGGCTTCTTCCTTTTCAAATTTAACAATGGAGGATTTTTCAAAAGTGCTTCTTAAAGGACCATGGTTTTCTAGAATAATGGGTTTGTTTATAATAAAATGGAAACCATGTTTTTTTCCTAATAAATAAGATATTAATATATCACCCATTTGGGTCATATTACCTGGGCTTCCCTATGATTTTTGGGAAGAAGATTTTTTTCATGCTATAACTAAAACAATGAGATCATTAATATATATTGATCAGTCTAATAGAGATAAATATAGATTAATATTTTCTATAATTTGTGTTAATGGAGTTTTGAGGACACCATTACGACATTAAATTGATCTACATTCTTTTATGGGAGATTGGAATCCAAAGATAGAGTTCAAGGACTCCTCATTAAAATGCAATATTTATTTCATGTTTGGTCATAATACCAAAGCCTTCCATACTAAACTCATAGATCATGGCCTAAAAATAAAATATATGAACGTATGGAACAAATTGGACAATGCATCCACCAAAAATTAGAATGATAAGAGCTATTAAATTATTGTTAATAAGAAGCAATTAGAACGTAACTAGATTCCTGTAGAGAATGAACTATGTAATGGAAAGGAGGGGTTGTCTTAAAAATAAGTTATCAAGGAGGTAGATCAAATTGATCAAAAGTTTTTTAAGTCAAAATAAAAGACATCTCTTCCCATTGATGATGGAAGGACAAAGGCTAAAATGATATAGCTGGTTCAGTTCTGCATAAAGAACAAGACATAAAAGTATGGAGCCAAACACAGAGATAAATTAAAACACAATAATATTCTATATTCTATTACATATTTATTCTACTTATAATTCTATACAAGAGTACAAATATATAGGAAATTCATTCCTATATTTGGGGAGATCAAATCTCCACCAAAATCTTCATAAATCTCCCTATTTAACTTAAACTAACAAACCAAACTAAATATAAATATATTGTTATTAAAAATATAGTCTATTAACTAATAAATATAACCACAAGCTATTAACGTATTATTTATTTTAAAAAATAATAATTACATTATACATTAATAATGTTTACATAATACCTCAACATTCACCCCGTTATGAACATTATTAATCATATCTACACCCCCTTAATGCGAGCATGGGGAGAATATATATCTTCAAGAACTGGCTCATACATAATCATATGCCAATGCATAGTTTTAGGTCTGCATACTACTATCTGAATCTTATTGTCTGGATCTTGATGCAAATTACCTGTATTATTCAAAGGAATGCATCCTACATTTACTCCATGTGATTGTAATAGATGTGTCACTAGATGATCATCTCCATAAAGAAGTAAGCCAGTTAGAGGATCTCTATAGTTAGAGGATTTCTAAAGTTAGATACTCTCTTATATAACTATTTTTCACATTCAATTATATATACACTCTCCCTTTTCTCCAAATATCAAAGGTGTTTCAAAAAAATAGGGGAGTGAAAACACACATAACTCATAAAAATAAATATCATGAGGAATAAGTCCTCATTATCATCTGATGCAACCTCTATTAATATTTGTTGCCACTCAAAAAAAAAAGTGTAAACAATTTACACTACTCCTGAAGAACTATCATTAGCATTAGCTGATTTGGCATAAAGCACACCACATTGAAAAAAGAGAAAAACACACCATGTTGAAAATAACGTACCACACAAAATGTCACCAAAACATCTGGGCCTCATCATTAGTGACTGATGAGAGGCTCTAAAATCTCTAGCTTCTATTTCCTTCATCATCTAGTTGGTCACTTCTTACTCAACCATTATGTTGATGAAGCTCATGTGCATTAATTTCTGAGGAAAATGCCCACCCCCCCTCCCCCCCTCCCCCCTCCCTCGCCCCCCACCGAAATAGTTTGGACATCATGTACAAGCAATATTGCATCCATAAGGCAAATTATTTTTATTTTTATATTTTTTTTAAATTTTTGAGACTTTTTGACAATAACGACTCACATAAAAGAATTTTTACAAATGACAACATTATTTTGATGCTTGTAACTATTTAAAAATAAAATCCTTTTAACAAGAAAGTAATATTTAATTACTTTCTAAATTAACTCAAAGACCTATAAACTTAAAGACATAAATAACAAACCATGAGATTTATGCACAGAGTTGGATGCTTGAAGTATGATGAGACCAGAGATGAAGCATGAGATTTGCATAACAAAGATCGCTATAAAGTTCTTGATCAGAAACCTTGTTGAGTCTAAGTTGAAGCTCATAAAATATTTCATTGACAATAGATGTATGAAAATTTGTGGTGCCTACATCCAATGTTATATGTGTTTTGAATGGTGAGTCAATGTGAAATCATAGATGTGTAGAACTGAGTGAGCCAATTTGTTTGGGATGTGTTGGATCTAGCTTCAGTGAGGTGAGCTATGGATCAAAGATGTAAACTCCTCAAGTACTCTTGGATATGAGATAATTTATAAGCCTTTCCACATTTTCTCAAAGACCCATGAACATTTTCACACAGCCTCTCAGGTATTTTTAGTTTACTAGTTCGATTGCATCTTTAATTCTTGATTGGCTATGCCTATTTAATTTCTATGCTAAAAATTAAAACTATAATATGAGAACAAAATAATATTTTGATCCTCAACTAAGAAATACAATGCACAACAAACATGGAAGGGGTGATCCAATAATTACAACAAGCTACCTCATACATAATTAGAAACACATTCTCACAAATATGGTCTACTCTGATACCAAATGATAGAGTTGGTTCAGTTCTACATAAAAAGCAAGATGGAAAAGTATGGAGCTGAACAAAGAGAAAAATTAAAACACAATAATATTATGTATCCTATTACATATTTCTTCTACTTATAATTCCATATGGGAGTACAAATATATATGAAAACCATTCATATATTTGGGGAGATCAAATCTCCACCATAATCTCCTTATATAACTTAAACTAACAAACCAAACTAAATATGAATATATTGTTATTAGAAATATATTTTATTAACTAATAAATCTAACCACAAGCTATTAACATATTATTGTTTTACCAAACAATAATTATGTTATAAATTAATAATGTTTACACAATACCTCAACATAAATTTTTTAAAGAAATAAATGAACTTGATTCAGGATTGGAAACATCTATAGATGTTTTTCTTTATTCACACTTTAAAATTCTATAAAAATTATATGATTCTACTACTGACAACAAAGCAATATAATAAGATTTAGATAAATTACAAATGGTTCCTTGATATTTAGAACATGTAGAGGTAAATAATCATGATATATGTATAGATAATGATTCTTTTATTCTAGGTACTCTAACTTCAGATATTCAAAGGAAAATGGAAGAAAATAATTCATCTCTTTACATAGATAAGGGTACTCAAACTTTAGCTACTCAAATAATAACAACAAGATTGACAATAATAGAAAAGAAAAAGATAGATATAGGAGCCATTAATAAGGTAGGAAAAAAAAGAAAAAAAGAGTCTAAATTCAAATCAACAGAGAAAGAGAGCTGGTGGAACCCAAATGACTCTAGCAATGTTTGGGAAATTTGTATCAGTGTCAAAATAATTTTCATTTCATGGAATATAAGAGGTGTTAAAAACTCTGCTAAACATAGAGTTTTGAAAGACCTTATCTATAATCATCAAACCAATGATTGTAGATATTTAATAAACAAAATGCCTTTTAATATGATTATGGAAATAAAAAATAGACCATGGAAGAATGCTTCAGGGTTTACTATATGTGTAGATGGTGCATCTATATGTTTGGTCACTTTCTAGGATCCTTATCTATTAAACACTGATATTATGCTTCTTAATACCCATCATCTTGCTATTATCTTTACTAATACCCTAGATAACTCTAGTTGGGTGTTTTATAATATTTATGTTCCTAAAAATTATGTTGGTAGAAGGAAATTTGATAGGAGCATTATGATTTCAACTATTCCTATCAAAATATAAGATGGATAATGCCAAGGGTTTTAATACTCCTCTCTTGCCTATGGATAAAGGGGGTGAAAAATATGATTTTAGTAACAGTATAGATGGATTTATAGATTTCATCTCCAAAAATAGTTTAATTTATATTTAACTAATGGGATTTAATTTTACCTAGTCAAATAAGCATATTGGAGATCATAGTATTTAGGTTCATCTTGATGGATTTCTTGTCTCTCCTATTTGGTTCTTTAACCACAATTTTTGTCTTTCTTCTCTTCCTAGAATTAGATCGGATCACAATAATTTTATGCTTGATATGAATATTGATTCTAAAATAAGTATAACTCCTTTCCATTTTGAAAAAACGTGGCTTCTCCATCCTGATATTAAGGATATAGTTAAGTAGTGGTGGAATTTTCATATCAATGGGTCTGCCATGTTTAAACTTTTTAAAAAACCAAGAATGTGAAAATCCAAATTAAGAAGTGGAATGGGGATTTCTTTGGGAATATTTTTGAGATAAGAAAGAGTTTTAAATAAGAATTAAATATTATTGAGAAGGAGATAGAGATTAATGGTATGAACCGGGATACTTATTGGAAAGCAAATAATTGATTTTGTGAGTTTCATTATCTCAATCCTAATAAGGAGAATTTTGGGCATAAAAAATATGGAGTGTTATGGCTGAAAGAGGGTGACAATAATACTAAGTTTTTCTATTTGTCTACTCTTAAGCTCAAAAGTTAAAATAAGATTATTGAAATCCTAAAATACAATGGGGACTCTATCTCTGATTTGCCTTCCATTGCCAATGAAGCTATTTATTTTTTCAAAAAGTTGTTTGTTGAGGATGATGATATTAATATAGATAAAGGTTCTAAGATTTTAGATTTGATTCATAACATCATTATTCTTGAGGATAACCTTAGTCTCTCTAAACTTGTTTCTATTGATCAGGTGGGTTATGTGGTTTCCTCTATGAAAGGGTATAAATCTCTTGGTCTTGATGGCTTTCTAGTAGCCTTTTTATAGCATTCATAGGAAGTTATTGAATAATATGTTATTGTTATTATGGATGAATTCTTCACCTTTAGAAAAATTCTCAAAGATATTAATAACATATTTATTACTCTCATTCCTAATTTCTAAGGGGATAATAATTTGAAGAACTTTCATCCTATTAGTTTGTGTAATATAGTGTATAAGATTTTTACTAAAATTCTTACTATGAAGTACAACCTCTTATTCTTTCCAACATTTCAGAATAACAAGGCATATTTATTTATAATAAACAAATTAAATATGGAATTATTTTAGTACATGAAATGATACATTCTATGGGAAAATGTATTAAATAAGGGATGTTATTATAGCTTGACATGAATAAATATTATGATAGAGTTTCATGGGATTTTTTTGACAAAATTTTGGGTAGGTTTGGATTTGATATTTCTTTATAAAGGCTAGTTGCCACTTATGTTTCTATAATAATGTTATTTCTATTTATTGATGGATATCCTATAGGATTCTTTCCAAGTGTTTGAGGGATCAGGCAAAGGTGTTTGAGGGATCAGGCAAAGGGACCCCTTATCTCCTTTTCTCTTATTAATCTTTGTTTAAGCTCTTACTAGATCATTGTCCTCTATTGTAACTAAAGGAAGATTGAAGGATATTAAACTTCTAATGTTGATACTTTAACTCATCAACAATTCATTGATGATATGATTATCTTGGCTCAATTCTCTATTAAATAAGTCAAGGTTTTAACCAATCTCTTCAGGGCAAAAAAATAATATGGAAAAAGTGAGTTATTTTTCATAAATATACCTTTTATTAGGCATCATATAATTTATAACATTCTTGGTTGAAAAGTTAAGTAAATTCCTACCTCTTATCTTGGTATGCCTTTATTTATAGATAAAATGCCCATTGGAATGTGGAATTATTTATTAGATAGATTTAAAAGGAAATTGGCTGGCTGAAAGGGCAAGTTACTATCTCAAGTTATAAAATTGTTGTTGATTAAAATCACCCTTCAAAATTTTCTAATCTATCTTATGTCTATTTTTAAACTTCCAAAATCTATTACAAAGCAAGTGGAGAAAATTAAGAAAAGGTTTTTCTGGTTAGGATCAGAAGATAGACACAAATTTACTTTAGTTACCTGGCATAAAGTTTGTTTCCTATTTTAATCAAGGAGGTTTAGGGAAACATAAGGTGAGGCCAATGAACAAAGCATTGAATTTAAAATTGGCTTGGAGGTTCCTTAAGGAAACAAATTTATGGTTATAACTACTAAAAGGTAAGTATTTGTCCTACTGGGATAATGCTGCCTGGCTTCAAGATAATCTCTCATAAGGATCCTCCTTTTGGAATTGGCTAATAAGATGTAGACATATTATTTGGATGGGCTCTAAGTGGAAAAGTATTAGAGGAGATAGAGTTTAGTTTTGGGAGAATAAATAAATCCTTAACCTTCTGCTTGTTCAGGTTGCTCCTTGGAATAAAATTTATGTTTAGGTTAAAATGAAATATGAGAAAATTGTGTAGGAGTACACCTTTGATCATGAAATTAATAGATATTGACAGAGGCTATAGTTTTATTTTGTTACTCCTAAAGGCTAAAATCATTTTTGAGCTTAATTTTATGTTAAAAATCTATTTCATTGGGAGATCTTTAGGGGAGGATGAGCTTATTTAGGTAGATACTATAAATGGTCAATTCCTAGTTAAATAAAGATATAATGTTTCTATTGAAGTTGCCCCTGATGGCTTTCCTTGAGAAAAATTATGGAATAAAAAGCTGATTCTAAAAGTGATTTTTTTTCTTCTAGTTGGCTGTCCAAAATAAAATCCTCACTATTGACAATTTGTTAAAAAGGGGATTGTCAATCCCACACCAATGTGTTCTATGTGAGAATGATGTCAAGACCACTTTTTATATTATGTTGGACTATCCCTTTACCTTTCATGTCTTTCGTAATATTATTCTTAAGTTTGGGGTAGACTAGGTCTTACCAACGTCACTTTATGATCTCTAGAATTAGTGGAACTCTCCTTTTAGATGAAAAAGTATGAAAATGCTTTGGTTTATGGATCTCTCTCATATTTTTTGTGGAGTTTAGAAAGAAAGAATCTATATAAGTTTAAATGGTTTAAAATTAAATTTTATGTCATTACTCTTAAATTAATTAATTTTTTGAAGAACTTAGTTGTTTTCAAGCAGTTAGAAAGCCATAATATTACTGGTTATGAATCAAAGTTTACTACTAGTTGGAATATTGATTTCAATACAAATCATTTATTAGATTATAAAATACAATCTATGAGTATTAAAAATGTCATTTACCCTCTCTTGGGTGGGTAAAAATGAATTTTGATGGCTCTTTAAAAAGAAATCTAGGATTGGTGGGTGGTAGAGGGATTACAAGAGACAATAATGATAATATCATTATTGCATTTGATAAGAACATTGATTTCCAAACTAGTCACTCAATGGAAGCTTTAGCAGCACTATGGGGTGTCATATTGGCTAAGGAGGTGGGCTCTAGAAACATCTACATTGAAGGTGATTTTTATAATATCATAAATTCTATTTTTATGAATAATTCCCAAGCTAGACAATTGGAAACATCATCTCTAAGGTTTATGATATTATGGAAGGTTTCCAAAAAACTTTAGTTACACATACTTTAAGGGAGGGTAAAAAATTTTTAGACTAGTTTATGAATATGGGAGCGCAAATTCATGACAATTCTAAGTGGTTTAGTGAATCTGATTTACCTTTCCAAGTTCTCAAAACCATTAAGGATGATAGGTATAGTATTTGATTTTAAAATTTTGGAGGGATTTTGAACCCTCAATTTAGGAATGCTTTATTGCATGTGGCCCTTTATATTTATAAAAGTGCCAACTTTATTAATTATGTATGCATGGTTAGTATTTGTCTTACTAACTATTAGTTGCATGATTAATAGATTTCATTTCAATTATTTTGAGCTGATGACTCATCATTGCAAAATTAGATATATCTACATCAATGTTAATATGAAGTCTTTTTTTGTATATGGGAATTCATGGAAAATCATGGTGTCAAATATTTAAGCTTAGTTTCAATCCTAGTAATAATAATGTCAGTGCATTGAAGGGAGGCTGAAGGAATCATTCTAGCTCCTAACCACATAATTTTTGCCTTATTTACTATCCATTGGTGTGAAAATGGGAAAATGATTTCAATCCTATTTGTATTTATCTAATTATCAACATAATGAAAAGAGACTTATACCGAACTAAACTGAATTTAGTGGGACCGATGAAGAATAACAAGGATGCTTGGAGGATATTGGAAGATGAGGGTTTAACCAATTACATTGAATTTTTTTGTTGTACCGACACTCATATTTCATTGGAATTTGCTCATCGATGGAATACCCAAATGATAATGATAGGGGATGTTATCATAGTAGTTAGTGAGGAGATCATTTCCTAGGTCATGTGCATGAGAACTCATGGATGCAAGTATTATAGGTATAAAAGAGAGAAAGATAATGAAATGCAAAAATTCCATAAGGCTAATGAGGTGCCTATATTGTATCAAGGTAGTTAATTTTAAGAAGCCCTGCCTAATCCCTATCTAGAAGTTTCCTAATAAATTATGAACTACATCACATTAGATTAAAGGTATAGATCAATGTTTTCTTATCATTTTCCACTTTTAAACCAATTAAAACATAACATTCATGTTTCCATTCCTTTTTACTTACTTATGTCTTTGGAGAATTCTATGATTGAAATGCACTTAGGCAATGCCCCTCTTACTCACCAAGCCCTCATTTTCCTTTTGTACAATCATGCCAAAGCACCTAGTGTCAGTCTCTCATAAAACATTAAGTTAGTTGAACCTTTAAATGTGATCAAATACATTTATAAAGGAAAGGGGAAAAGCTCAAGCCACAAGGCCATTTATATAAAGATACTAGCTAAATTCCATAATTCCACTCCCTATAAATCCCCTGTTAAGAAGATCAAAGATTTTTTTATTTTAGATTCTAATGATGAAGATGAAAAGGAGACTAATTTCAAAGATGAAGAAGAGGAATTGGGGATGTATGTTCATATCCCAAAGGATGATATTGAGCCTATTACTAAGACTACTAAATTGAAGAAGGATGTTTTGCCTGAGGAAATGCATATGGTGCGTAAAATAAAGTCAAAGGAATATGATGATAAATCTATTGATGATATCCATGAAAAGATGAGATATTTGATGGTGGATGTTGCACTACACTATATTTTGTTGGCATGTAATTTTAAGGATAGAAATAACAAAAATGTTGTTGGCAGTGCTACTAGTTATCAATAATAGAATCTTTTTTTATGAAAGGGATGTTATGATAATTCAAGACTTGGAAATTAGAGTGGAAAGGCTAGAAAATGAAAAGAAGATTCTGTAAGGTAACATAAAACAATTGTTGCATATGATCAAGATGATCATAAAAAATTATATCTCTAATATTAATGTGCTCAAAGAATTTATCAAACCTAAAAAAATATATATGTTGGTGTCTGTGTGAATAAAAGGACTAGAGGAGATGATAAAGGTAAGGAATTAGTCATTAATAATAAGATGGAGGATATGGATCTAGTCCTCAAAAATCTAGTCAAGGAATGAAAACATGTCATTAAAGATATAAATATGTAATCTATTTTGCCTTGTCTTGTTTTTGGGCTACTTTTTTTTGTGTCTTTACTTTTGTTCATAGCCATTTTGTTGTGTTAATTTAATAGTCATGTTTTTTTTAGTTTTTTCCCTAAGGCCTAATTTTTTTAATGGGGTAGGACCTAGTCAAAACCCATACTTTTACCCTTTTATATAAAAAAACAACTCACTCATATTGAGAGAACAATTTTTTAAAGAACGCATTTTTTTCTTATATATATTTTTGTCTACTAAAACACACATCAAAAAAATAATATTGACATATCAACTACAAAATTTATCTTATTGAAGGTCCAGGACACCATAAAGTATAACAAGAGATTATCATCTTCCATTCTCTCTCTCTCTACACACACACACACACACACACACACACACACACACACACACACACACACACACACACACACACACACACACACACACACACACACACACAAATATATACATATACATACATACATACATATACATCTGATTCCAAATTTACAAACCAAGGGTTTTCCACACAACTAATTAAACATCATGATGTAGGCCAAACTTAAATAATATAAAATCTCCTGATTAAGTAGCCAAAAAGATCGATAGGCAAATTGACATGAATTTTTGGACAGACGAAAGGAAGGCAGAGAGCAGCAATTTTTGGAAGTTTAACATGCAGAGTCAGGCAAAATAGCTGACCCTATCGATTATTGTAGATGGTGCTCACCCCTGCAGGTTGCTGGCCGAGATAGAGCATTCATGCCTTAGCCCAAACCTCTTACTCTTTCTTGGCCATGCTTGGGTGGGGAGTGGATGCAATTTGGGGGCAGCCTAGGGTTATGGTTTCATCAGATAAAGTTTTTTTCATTAGCATCGGTGCTTCCTTTTTCCTGTGCATGTAGGGGGTTTATCCCTAGCTGGAGGTGTAGGTGGGGTTATTTTTCTTGGTTGGTTGGGTCTATGGTTCAAAGGTAGCATTGGTGGTGGGATGGTTAAAACCTATTAGTGGTTCCTTCTCTTAGAGACCTGCTTGTTCACCTTGGTCTGGCTGAGTGTCAATGTTGATTAGGGAGTCTTCAAGGGCTTGTCCCAAGATGGATTATCACTCAATAGTAATTGGTGCAAATGCTACTTTGCATGCTTTGAAGGTTTCAAATAGTAACTTGTTCTCACTAGATCTGGCACTGGTTGGTTCAAGTTTGTCTGGTGGTACTCAGATTATGAAGATCAATGGTTATCTTGAATGTTGTGAGGAGAGGCCAAAATTGGTTATCCCACTGGAGATGGTTGCAAAAGATATTTAATATTATTTGAAGCATGCTTTACTATGTAAGTTTATGGGGATGTAGGTTTCATTACAATTTCTTGAATCATGGGCCCAACAAACTTGGATGCCTGAGGGAGAAATGGAGGTTATGCTTTTAACAAATAGCTTTTTCATGGTTTCATTCAATTACTTGGTGGACTGCACCAAGGCCTTCAAAGGAGGCCCCTATTTTCATAATCAGATTGGGTTATTTATTAAACCTTGGCATGTAGGCTTCAATCCTACTGAAGAGCTTCCAATTTGGGTTTCAGTGTGGGTTCAGATTCCAAGGTTTCTTGTGGAATGTTGGCAGGGGGATGTTGGAAGGAAAGGTAGGAGGAAGATTCTTTCAATAAATTTGAAGTTTTAGATGATCTTAGCTAGTAGGAAGTGAATCTAGGCCTGATGAATCTAGATCAGGGTGCTTTGGGTACAGGATAGGAGGGCCTTCTTTCTGAAGCTACTCAGGGTTTGTAGGATAATAGGGCTTTACAAATGGACACTAATGTTCAAATGGAAGTCTAGGTGGAATCGGTTCCTATTATAGTAGGGTAGAAGGGTGGTGAGGATGGATCTCCTTTTGTCTCAAATATAGGTACTAAGGGGGTGAAGATTCATAAGTCTTTTTCTTCTCATTTGGGTCTTCTTCAAAAGGATCCAAAAAAGGGGTAGGGGAGAAGTCTTCCAAGCTTGGAAAAAAAAGGAATTGGAAAAGATTAAATTAATAGGGGAAACTTTGGTAGAGTTAGGGTCTATTAAGACTATTGATTCTCATTTTTTGACCCCCTTGAAATGATCATTCTATCTTAGAATGTAAGGGGATTAAACAGTGGCCCTCGACAAAAAGCTATTCGTGATTTGGTTAAAAGTCGATCTCCTAATGTTCTTTTCCTACAAGAGACTAAGTTATCAATGGAGTGTATGTTTGGTTTAGTGCCTAAGCTATGGGGGAGTGGAGAGTGCCAGTGCGTTGGTGCTCAAGGGTCGGTGGGGGGAGTAGCTTATTTATAGAATCCTTAGAAGATCTGCCCTCTTTGGTGGTTATCCTTTTAGTATTCTATCTCTATGATTTCATATTGTTTTGAGATGAGGGAGTTTTTTCTCTTCTCCAATATTTATGCACCTACTGATCTTCAAAGTAAACAAATTTTGTGGTCCCATATCCAGTTTGTCTAAAGCATGGTTCCTTTCCATCCGTGGATAATGGCTAGGGACTTCAATGCTATTTCTGAGTTGGCTGAGAAGCAAGGTGGTATTGTGAGGCTTGAGCCTTATGTATTGCTACTTTAGGATAATATCTCAACCTTAAATCTTGTGGATATCAAGCCCATTAATGGCCAATTTACTTGGAACAATCAAAGGATTGGGAATAACTGCATTACAAAATGACTTGACCGCTTTCTGGTTTCTTGCTACTGGGTTGGTGGGTTGTGGTGTTCTAGCTCAAAAATTTTGGATTGGAGGGGTTTAGATTATTAGCCTATCAATCTGGCTATTTCTTCAACTCATGTTCCTTGATCTCCTACTTTCAAGTTCTAGCTTATGTAGTTGCATGACTCCTCTCTCAATGACTATATTGCTGAGTGGTGGAGGTATGGTAGACCTACTTATGGTAAAACAATGTATACTTTCACTAAGTTACTTAAATTTGTCAAGTATCAGTTTAAACATTGGAATTAACAGTGTTTTGGAAACATTTTCCATGATAAGATTGCTGCCCAGGCTGAGTTGGATGGTATTACAAGGTTAATTAGAGAGGATAGAGTGAATGAGGACCTATTGTAGGAAGAGACTAGGGATTTGAAAGCACTGGAAGAGTGTGAGCTATGAGAGGAGGTTTTTTGGAAACAAAAGGCTCAAATTTAGTGGCTTCAGGAAGGGGATAAAAATACTACTTTTTTCTTCAACTTGGTGAAAGATAGGAGACATGGCAATTCTATTTCTGCTATGGTGAATGACTCACGTGAAAATCTTTCTTCTTTTCATGAAATTAAATGGGAAGCTAAGCAATATTTTTCTTTATTATTCAAAGAGGAATCACAAGGGGGTTATGATGAGGAAGTGCAAGTACTTTCTTGTATCCCTTCTTTGGTTTCTAAGGAGATGAATGGACTGTTTATGAGTAATATCTCGATTAAGGAGCTAAAGGGGATTGTGTTTCTAATGAAGAGGGGGAAAGCTCTTAGCCCTGATGGTTTCCTGATTGAGTTCTTTCAATAAATTTGGGAGATTATCAAGTTGGACTTGTTGGTGGTTGTTTAGGAGTCTCATAAGAATAAACAGATGTTAAAAGCCCTAAATTCTATCTTCCTAGCTTTCATCCCAAAGTATGAGGGGGTAGATAGGTTAAGTCAATTTTGGCCTATCTCTCTTTGCAATGTGATTTATAAAATTATCTCTAAGTTGATTGCTGATAGGTTGAAAAATTGGCTTAAAGTGTTGATTTTAGAGGAACAGAGTGGTTTTATGGTGAGACATCAAATTTTGGATGGGATTGTTATTTCAACTAAAACCATTCACTCTATGGCTAGCTCCAAAGATAAGGCAATGTTCATCAAGCTTGATATGGCTAAGGCTTATGAGCGCATACGATGGTCCTTCCTTCGAAACGTTCTTGGTGCTTTTGGTCTTGGGAATGATTGGATTTATTAGGTTATGAGTTGTGCTACTTTGGTATCATTCTCTGTGTTAATAAATGGTGAGCACTCTAAGCTTTTTGGTGCCACTCAAGGTTTGCGATAGGGTGACGCCCTCTCTCCTTATTTGTTTCCTCTTCTTGTTGAGGGTCTGGGATGCTTGATAAGAAGGAATGTGGAGTTAGGTTTCATTCAAGGGTGGGGGTGGGGAGGTGGTTTACCTCCATAGTCTCACTTGATGTTTGTGGATGACACTGCTTTGATGGGTATGGATACTATTAGGGAAGCTTTGAATATACGCAAGGTGTTGGATGTTTATCTTGTAACCTCAGGCCAATTGATTAATGCAAATAAGTCTTCCATCTTTTTATTAAATACTCCAGGTTCCATTTAGAGGAGAATTTCTCATATCTTGAGATTTTAGACTGAGGTTCTCCCTTTGACCTATCTTGGTATTCCCATCTCTATTAGAAGACTTCCTAGGAAGTCTTGGTAGAATATTCTAGATAAATTTTGTGTGAAAGTTAATCATTAGACCCATCATTGGTTGTCCTTTGCGGGTTGTGTTTAACTACTCAAGTCTATGGTGTAGGCTCTCCCTATTTATAGATGTATGATTTAGGTGGACCCTTTGGGATTTGTTAGGGAATTAGATTCCTTAGCAAGATAGTTTTTATGGCCTAGTAGCTTCTTGTAATCTAAATGGAGCCTTGTCAGGTGGGACATTATTTGTAACTTGAAGCAACTTGGCGGCCTTGGGTCAAGGCAGTCATCATTGTCAAGGATGGTGCTGTGGCTAAATTATATTAGAGGTGGTGTGTGGAGCAAGATGGAATTTGGGCTAGGGTATTAACACAAAAATACTTCTTGGGGGTCCCTCAAATTGATATTCCTCATTATCCCCTGGTGGGGAAAGGTTTGGTGATTTGGAGTACACTCAAGAAAGAGGCTACCCTGATTAAGGATGGATTATTTTGGATTTGTAAAAGAGGGACAAAAGCTCATTTTTGGTCTAATTCTTGGGATGGCTTTCCTCCCATTGTTTCTCAATTCCCTAATTTGGTAACTCTAAGCCAGAGGTTCTGTGAGGTAGGATGGTCAAGAGTGAGTGATTTCAAGTCCTTTTCTTCTCATGGGTAGCTGGTGGTGGTGAGATGGAAGAAACCTAATGAATGGCCTATTGTTGGTATGGAGGAGGAGTGTGCTGAGCTTCATAGTATCCTTTCTCATAGATGTTGTAGCTCCCTCTAAGAAGGGGATGTTATTTCTTGGTCTCCTAATCCTAAGGGTGTATATACTATTGCATCTAGTTATCAAGTGTTATTATCTCACCATCTAGATGGGGTGGAGGTGCACTAGTGGAAGAAAGTGTTGAATAAGCTTTCTTAGCCAAAGTATAACTACTTTATTTGGACTTTGGCTTGGAATAGGAGCTTGACATGGGATAAGATTCAAAAGTGGGGTTTTTAGGGTCCTTCTTTGTGTGTGCTATGTGGATATGGAGAGGACTCATCTTACTTATTTTTCCATTGTCCCATGACTCTGCAGCTTTGGTATTATTGGTGGGATGTGTGGAAAAGACCCTGTGTTCATGCATTCTCTCTAGAGGATCTTTGGAATAGTCTAGGTAGACCTCCTTCTATGGCTTTTCTTGCAAGATGTGTGGTATGTTGGGTCTTCTTTCATACTCTAACAGATTTGGTTGGAATGAAATCAAAGAATATTTTGAGGAGATAAGTTGTTGATTCAACAAGTTTGGCATAAAATTAGGGGTATGATTCAGGAGACGGTGGAAGCTAAGTGTGATGTGGTTTTCCCTTTGGAGAAAGGGGATGCTGAGTTAGTGGATAAAATGGGTATTCAAGGGTTGTCTCTAGCTTCTGCTTATGTCAGGAGAGGAAGGTGGGTGAATAAGAAAGTTTAAAGGGTAGGGAGTTGGCTACCCCCTCTGGTTGGCATTCTGAAGCTCAATATTGATGGTTCTTCAATGGGAAATCTTGGCCCTGTTGGGATTGTTGGGGTGGGTAGGGACTTTTTAGGATTGGTGGTTTTTTTATTTTCTATTCATGAAGGAATGTAGAATAAAAACTGTATGGAAGGTTTGGTGATCCTCTATGCTATGGAGAGGGCTTATGCTTTGGGATGGTGCAAGGTTATTTGTGAGTCTAACTCATAGGCTTTGATTAACTTGTTAAATAAACATAAGGTTTTTGATGTTAGTTGATAGGTGGCTATGATAGTGCAACAAATTTTGTAGATAAGTTCTTTGATGGATATGATGTCCTTTGTCCATATCCCAAGGGAGTGGAATAGGGAAATAGATTGTTTAGCTAAGTGGGCCTTTGAGCATTTAGATGGCTGGAAGATTGATGAGTGGGAGCAGGTTCCCCATGAGCTCCGACATGTTTCGGAGAGGGTTCTTGCCGAGGATGGGAATGGTATTGGTGAAGGATAATGTTGTTTCAAGCTTAGTTTTATGATTTCCTATGGATTCTTGGGGCCCTGGCCCTTTGATGTTTTATAATGCTCTTTTTTGATTTTCAATAAAGTTTTTACCCTTTTATTAAAAAAAAAAGTAGCCAAAAAGATCATGTCTTCAAAACTTGGAGTATGGGAAAAAATCCTTAAAATTTATCCATATCTCCTCTATGTATGCAATCTTGTCTAACTTTTTTTAATCTCCAAAACCTACTAATCAACCACATTAGGAGGGAACATTACTTCAAATACATTGGAGATTACTCCTAAATTTACAAAATCATTAGCTAACTTATTAGCCATTATTCAAACAAACCTAACATCCACTTTGTTAAAAGCATAAAACTCTAGTTGACTCCACTCAAGATGGATTTGGAGATTCAATTATTAATTTTCCTTTATGTTTCTTATTTTTTCACAACCATAATGGTTAGATTTCTATCTCCATCTACTATCAAAACATTGGTTCCTTATTTACTCACTTCATGAATTTATTCAAGCATCCATATAACATCTTCTCCTTTGTTGGAAGTGAAACCACATCCTAATCTTAACAAAAAAATCAATCACCCCCAATTTATCATATAACCCACCAAAAACTAACAAATTTTGGGTATCCATATGTACCCAAATTAATCGTGACGTAACATTTTGTGATAAATCCAATGATGATACAAGGATATCTACCTAAATATGCTCAGATTGGGTTATCTCTATTTTGATTATTCCCCCTTTCTTAGCCCTTACGATTATCAAATTTCTCTTTTTCGAAGTTTTTAATTCAAATTTAAAATGCTTTTGATTTGGTGATGAAATTGCCATAACAAAAGCTAAAACCATCATGGTGTTTCTATAAACCATTTTGGTAGAGACAAAACCACCATGATAGTTACATCTTGTGTTATGACAATTCCATTAGCTAATTTACTTTTTTTTTAATCACCATGGTGATTTAAATTCCACTACATGCATATAACGATGGTTTTGTCACATTATGCACATTTTTGAAATTAACATCTGAGACATCAGTTTTCACATGTTTTACATGCTTTTTGTTTCATTTCTTGCTTGTTTTACTTGATGTTCACTTTTAATATTTTACATCTCACACTTTACTTATAATTTTTTAACCCTTATCAAGTTAAATTTACCAAAATCTCAGTCAAGCTTCAATTAAATCCCACATGCAACCTCCTCTCCTTTCCTAAAAGTATCTCTTTTTCCCTAGGTTTTCAAATCTAAAAATTATACTAGAGGTTGAATATTTCTAGATTTATAAAGTCCTATCTTGCCTAATTTTTTTTTACTATCATCTTCATGTCACTTTACACAAGTTAAGATAAGGGAATTCATCAAATTAACAACCAATTCTTTACTATTCATAAATTAATCTAGTTAAGTAGACATACTCTATTTATTAGAATTGAATCTTGCTTGATTCTATTATTCTATCATCAATTTGATGTAAAGTTCACAAGGTTGATATTGAGAAAAAGAGCTAACTACTTGAGGATCATATACACACAATAATAATTTATCTGGATTCACTTAATCTAATGATTGACCAAGCTAGAGGATTTAGTTTTAGTTTATTTATTAGAATAGATTAGATTAGTTTAATTTTTTGACATTTAGTAGATAGATTCACATTCATAAATTTTTTAAAGAAAATAAAATAAATCATCTAGCTCTCTCTTCTTTAGCACAAAAAAGTAGTTTTGCTTTATTTAGTTTTTAGTTTTATGTTGCTGATTCAAAGAATGTAGTTTTAAATTCAATCTAGGGTAGATTAGGTGAAATTTATTATTAGGTACGACTACATAGATCATTATGTTTTCAATTTTATCTCAACACATATTCATTAAACTCATACATACACATACAAAAACTAGGAAAATCAAGGCTTGCATACTAGATCTAGTTTATCTCTTTTGCATGTCTACGAAACTCATAAAAATAAGAAAAATAATAATTTCATAATTTCATAATTTATTAATACAATCATTATAACTTCATAAAATCATAAAAAAACTCAAAAACTCACAATCTAGATTGCATATTGAACTAGATCACAATAAAAACTAGAAATTACATAGCATAAAAGAAATCTTAGTTTCAAATTTTGGTTCATCATTTACATGTTCAAACAAATCAATTTCATAATATATTTTAATTTTTTAAATTAAAAAAAAATAACATTTCATTTAGTGCATATAAGTAAAAAATTGCAAACAAGCTAAGAAAAAAATAACACTTGCATCATTAATCTAGAATTCAGTTTTTAACACTTGAATTCCTAAAAATATTGAAAATAACAAAAATAAAATAAATTTTACTTTAATTTAATTTTATATATTCATTTTATCATTTAAAATAATTTAATTTCAGCAATTAGTGTAGTTTAATTTCTTTGCAAAATATTAATAAAAAATACCAAAAAAAATCAAACAAGCCTTGTAGAGACACACATAAGACTAAAACATTGCTCCCAAAAAATAGAGACACCAAGTACACTTTTAAAAATGTCAATAAAGACAAGATATATGATTTAAGCATTCAAAACAACATTTCCTTATCCGTTGGGTGACGGTTATAGGGAAACTATATCTCGACAGAGTATGCATCTTTCCTAGAGTTAGATCTCCCCGTTTACACTAGTAATATCCAAAGTGATATTACTTCTGATCTTAGAATTAAAGTTTTCTATTCCACTCCTATCCCACACCTTATCATTAGATAGTTTAATTCTCTTGATGGACTAGATCATTCAAAATTGATACCAATAGTTAGACCCCCTCGTATGCTATCCCTTCAATTTAACAATCTCTAAGTCTAGACCTTAACACTTATTTTTATTCCTCCTTGGGACTAGTCTTGTCATATTTTAATTCAATTTACATATAAAATTGACCAAACATAGTCAACCTAGTAGATTTAATCCATTCATTATAGTTATCTAGCCTAATTATGCTCGATTCCCCATACCTAGAATTGTTCAAGAACTTCAATTTCTTGTACTCAATCACACTAAGGGTTATTTGGATTATGTTTCCTCTTAATTCACTACTCTTAATGACAAACATGATGTGGGTTAGAGCTCATAGTTTTTACATGAGCACCCTTTACCACTTACACTCCATAACCCCATATTTGCACCTCAATCTCATCAACCAAACCCATAGACCTATCATATTATCATCTTTTCATCACTTGTCTTGACCAAACCTTAGGAATTCAAGTGCACAAAGGTTAGTGTGTCATTTTACTTATGTGTAGTCTTGTTTATAAAAAAATTAGTTTAATTTTTTTAATGCTCTAGGGGTTGTCAGATTATCATCTCTTCCTATATATCTACTTTATTAGTTTCTTTCCCTATGATGTCCTCAACCTTGATGTCTCATGATTTTAAAAGTATGATATTTAATGTAGAGCTCCATTTATATTCTTCCTATTTAATCATCTATAATGTTTCCCAAAATTCTAATTTTGTTTCTTTCTCAAATTGATTCATATCTATCTTTTAGTGCCTTCCAAAGTATTATGATTTATTTCAAGAAATATATTCCATATCATATATCTAGGCCAAATTTTACACATTTTCTTTAGGATTTTGCATTCCTCTTTCAGTGAAGGCTAACCATCTAATTATTTAGGAGAGCCTTACCATATTCTAGATTCTTCCTGAACCATACTCACGAATCACTATTATTTTCATAATTTTTTTACTAGATTAAAGACCATAAAATGGTATTACTTTTTTGTCTTGCTTATGATTGGGGCATCATGTGGACCTTGATACCATTTTTTGATCAAATTGTCCTTATTAAATAGTTTGTTGTGTTCACCCAAACATTTCAATGCCTTTATTTTTTCCACTATAGAAATATTTTTTTATAGGACTTTCCCATTATAAATTTAGATTAAAAGCACATTATCTCCTTTTCAGGTACATCACAAATTATCCCCTTATGAGAGATATGAGAACCATATATTCAATAAAATTATCCATAATACCTCCCTTTCTTCCAAAAAATGTTAGGAGGCTATTCAGTTATATAATTTTCCATCATTCTCCAACCATGGTTGACCATCATTATTCTTGATTTATATAAATATCCCCAAAAATATGAATGCATTGACTCTCACAATATTTTATAAAAATACATTATTCTTGATCTCCTATAAAAATTGATCTTAGACACCTAGAGTAGGTTTTGTTATACATATATATTGAAGATATAAGAGGTAAGTCTCTTATTATGTTGATGTGCTCCTTGATGTCTAGAATATATTTATCCTTCCAAAATCTTTTTCACTACCTATTTTTCTCTTTACTCATCTTGAGATTTTTCTTGCTTCCAAAGTTTAATTAAACAACTTAAATCTCTAAAACCCAAGCTTAAAAGTGATTTTATTTGCATGTGGTTTTCCATGTACAAAGGCTATTTTTTATTCAATGTGGGATTTCACACATAAATCCTCTATGAGTATTAGATACAATTAGGTAAGATATTCATGATGAGTAACAAAGTAAAATAAAAGAATTGATTGTAAAAGCCTATTTATAAGTAAAATCATTCCTCCCATGGTCAACCACCTATTTTAAAAATATTCTAATTGATGTTTTACCTTTGTAATATCTCATTATATTTATTTTTATATAGTTCTTATCTCATAGTTGAACTCAAATGAGAAATATCACAATCCTTCATCATTTTATCTCTATTGAAGAAATGATTTTTTTTAATTTTCATATTAGTCTCCTAAACCAAGGCATGCATGATTAAAATTTGACATGGATTGGCTTTGACTACATGTGGTTAAGTTAGAATTCTAGGGAAAATATAAAGAATGTAGGAGCTAGGATGACCTTGTGTCAACCCCAAATTATGGCTATAGATAAGTCCACATGAGCATCTATGAATAATAAGAAAATTAGAGGAAGACATAGTATTTTTTCAAGTAAGGTTACACATGTAGATACTAGTCAAATAGAGTTAGACATGGAATTGCATTTTTAAAGTTTTTAGAATTAGGGATCAATGTAGTTCTTAGTGTGTGTTCCTAATCCAATGAGAGAAAATAGTTAACCTTATCTCTCCATATAATCAAATGAAACTATATGATTCATTATAACATTATTTTGGTACAAGTTTGTGTAGACATAAGACTTTAGAAGATGATGAGGGAAGAATCTAATCAATGTGTACGCTCATTGACAAATATGAAATGGATTATTGAGAAGTGTTATCATTGATGTCAAGGTCAAGGGTGATGTCTTTGATGTCAAGATATATCTAATAAATATTCATGGTGAAGTGGTATGTGAAAAGGAATACATGTGACAAGAGAGAAATTTAAGGCAACCTATTGTCCCTCTATTGAGAGTGAATTTAAAGGCAATTAATATCTTTATATTTAGAGAGAATTTGAAGGAAACATAATGATTCTTCTGAGGTCAATGCTATAATTGAGGTCATCTTGATGACTGCCAATATTATCACAAAGAGGTTTGATGATCAAGTCAAGGTAAACATCTTTTGATTACTAGGTGTCTTGAGAAGCCTAGTCATAACAAACATAGTCATATTATGATCATGTGCATGATGAGCATGAAGAGGTGTGTAAATATGTATGATACTATATAAGGAGCATGAAATGTATGTGAGAAAGGTGTAGAATCATCAAGGTTAATTGTCAAGCTTCAAGTAATTGATAAGCCTAGCCATGACACTGGTCATTACGTGAAGAGACCTTGTGAGAAGGTATGAGCTTAGTGGCCTAATGATATGTATGCATAGAGGTATAAGAGGATATATGAGAATGTTTAATAATGAATTTGAGGAATTTGATCACTCATGAGTGTATTAGAATAAGCCTATAGGGGTAAGACCTATAGACCTAACATGCAATTAAGACTAGTTCTAGACCCTTCCTAACATAATAAAGTGCCATGAGGTATTGTCAAGACCTATGCATGATGAAAATTAGTGTTTGATAATATGAGAGGTTTCTTGATCATGTATATGAGGTAGAGATCACATGAAAATAGGATTGAAGGCTAGTTTCAAGACCTAATGTGGTTTGCAGGTCAAGGTCTAAGCAAGTAAAGAGAGAGATGGTGGCCAAATGAGGTATGAGTTCTAGATTTCAAGATAAGCATGGAAAAATAAGCATTGAAAAAGTTATGTAATTTTGTTTCAAATATTTTTATCAATTTTTAGGTCAAAATTTTAAGGTTAAGGCAAGAAAAAGTGCTTTAAGGTCTCTCGAGTGTACAAAATGGAGGGTTCTCAACCTAAGAACTTTCAATTATTCACTAGCACATGTAACCTCTGCATGAGAAACTAATATATTCATGGTAGATGGGGAAAGGTACTAGATCAAAGTTACAATAATTTATTTATGGAATAAGGAACTAAGATTTTTGAATGATCGTTAAGACTATAAGATGGTTTAAACCCTCAAAAAATCCTAATAGTGATCCAGTGTGAAAGAACTTAATCTAAAGTGCTTAGAATGGATTGGTTTGACTAGTTTAGATATTGAATAATGAATTCAAATATCTCATGAATATCTAGGTGTGATTTTTTTTCAAGAGAGTGAGTGGACTCTACAAGAAAATACTTATTTCTCAGAGATTTGTTGTAGTCAAAGTTGACCAAGTCAAATTTTCTAAATGGATGAAGGTTGAAGCTTGAGACTTGTATTTTATATACATGGTGGTTTATAATTAGGTTATATATCTTAGGTGTTATAAATAGGTCATGAAATTTGACCTATCACTAAAAGGCCTAATGGTGCACACAATGAGAAAAATAGGTAAAAGTGCAAAGTTGATTAGGGAAGTGTTATCATGGACTAGGGATGAATCCAAGTGCATGGAATTTTTTTTAAAGACATATAATAAATTTTAATATTGGATATATGTTTTTTAGGTAAATGGAAATGATGAAATTATTTCTCATAATTTGACATGTCTTGTGTAGATGAGACAATGGAGGTGTAAGGTTTTGAGATTGGTCTGCAAGACCAATATTATCACTTGACCATGGTGTATTTATATCTAAGAGTTAAATAATGATATAATAGGATCATACATATGAATAAATATTATATAAAATTATCTACATAGGTGTTGAAGGTCATTATCACCATGACTATGTTTGAAGCAAAAACTTGTAGATTTGAGCAAGCAAGTTATAATGATGAGTTGGAGGCTCTCTGCCCTGAGCTGAAGCATCCAATGCATATTATGTTTTTTTGGGATATATATGTCCTATCTATTATTTTAATAAGGTTTAATATTTATTAAAATTTATTTAAATAGTGAATCTAAAATGGGTTGATTAGTTCAGATTTGATTGTGTGTACTAAAGACAAAAAATAAGTCTGCAAGACAATATTTGGCATTAGACATTATAATATTTGAACTTGAGAGTGATATATAGATGTAAAATAATATATTTAAGGTGTCATATGTCATATTAATTATTATTTCAAGGATTTAATTTCAAGTCTTCATGACTATGTTTTGAGACCAGTTGTAAGTTTTGAGTGGGCTACTTGCAGAGAAGGGTTTGAGTCTTTTTATCCTAAGTTATGAAGTATAATGCATATGGAAATTACCATAAGGTAATGTAGATTATATTTATGTATTTTTTCCATGTTTTTTTTAAATTTTTTATTTATTCTTCAATTATTCAAGATAGACTTTCTGGGTATGCACAAGCCTAATATGAACAATACTAATCATGTGCTCCGAGTAGTGGTTTGAGCCAAAAAGTGATATGAAACCTAGATGAGATTATCAGGGGTATATTGGGATGGAATATTATGTGTTTATTTTGGGTAAATTTTTTTAATGTTTTCCAATAATATCAAAGAGTAACGTGTGTTAAATAGACCTAATGGGATTAGGTCTCCATGAGAGCTAAAGGAGAGATAAAGCCTATTTGAGAAAGATCAGACCTAAAAGGACTCAAATAACATTTGATAAATTTATATGAGATATCATAAGATTAATTTCATGGCCAAACTAAGAGAGTAAGGGTGTTTGGATGACTAATAAGGATATGAACAAGAAACTTGTATAAAAGCTAGGCATTTTTAGGCCTATTTGAGTGTGAGGAGTGTAAGTGAATAAGAATATATATTTTAGAGTATAAGGAGGTACTTTATACCATCATAATAATATATAGGATAATTTATGAACATTTTATATAGGTTTTTTATGTGAGAATCAAGGTTATTTGCCCTAATCAAGTCAAAAAGAGGGCTAGTTGAGCGAAGAAGGCTAGAAACCCGGTTTGAGAGAGTTAGAAGTGTATAAAGAGACGAGGAAAGTGATAAACATATGTTTTATAAGGAAAAATGTATTGTTAAGTTTATCAAGTTTTTTATGTGGACGAGTTGGTGCTGATTCATCTAGGGGGTTGGTTCCTCCTTGCAAGTGGGTGCTTGCTAAAGCCTAGTTGAGTTGGTGTTTAGCTAGTTGGGGTTGGTGCTCTATGTGAAGTTAGTGATTCACTAAAGTTGATGTTTATATTATATGAATGTATTAAATTTTAATAATTAGTGTTTTTTATTCTCCTTGAGGGTTTCCCACATATATATTGTGTTCATGTGTTCCATGCTCTTGTGGATTGGTGCTTATGCTTGCTAAGATGTACATGCTTGTCTAAATGATCTATGATTGCTTATGTAAGATTGTATAAGAAAATTTTTGAAGAATAATTCACCCCCCATCTCATTAATTTTTCTTAAAACATTTGGTATCAGAGCCTAGTCCTTTGAAGTAGGTCTAAATTCCTAAAGGAGATCCTAGAAGTAAGGATGGCTAGTCAACAAGCTCAAGATGGTTTCTCTACCAGTAAGGCTCCATTATTAAATGGATCTAACTATGCCTTTTGGAATGTCAAGATTAATATATATTTGATGCCACAAGGACATGATATTTTGGAGTTAGTTGGGGATGGTTATATTACACCTCGTATTCCACCAACAAATATAACAGGTAAGAACGCTAGTGACAATGACTCAAATGTAATAAATGCCATTATTTGTGGCATATTAGAGGTAGAGATTATGAAGGTAATTCATTATGTATCACCCAAATATAAATGGGAAAAATTTAAGACCATCTATGAAGGAGACACTAAGGTGAAGATGGCTAAGTTACAGACCCACTGGAGATAGTTTGAAAGTCTAAAGATGAATGAAGATGAAACAATTACATCTTACCTATTGAAGGTTGATGAAGTTTTCAATGTCATTAGAGTATTTTGAGAAAATGTGAAATAATCTAAAGTTTTTTAAAAATTATTGAGATCACTAACTCCTTAATTTGACTCTAAAGTGTCTACAATAGAAGAGATGTAAGATTTAGATAAGCTAGAAATGGATGGAATTCATGGAATTTTTATTGCTTATGAGATGAGAACTAATGAAGGAATACCTCCCAATAAGAAATAAACTTTAAAAGTTGAGAAGAATTCAAAATCCAAGAAGGTCAAGGATTAAAAATGCTCAGATGTTAATGATGATCAACTGATAGCCATGTTTACAAGAAAGTTGAGGTTTGGATCTGGTAAGTACAAAGGTAATTTTACCTCCAAATGTTTTAACTATGGAAATATTGGTCACATTACATCCAAGTGTCATAAAAAGGATAAATTTGAGTATAATGAAGAACATGATGAGCATCATGGAGATGAAAAGAAGACCTATAAACCTGACAACAACAAGGAGTCCAAGAA
Organism: Torreya grandis; assembly: GCA_037957365.1. NCBI lineage: Eukaryota > Viridiplantae > Streptophyta > Pinopsida > Cupressales > Taxaceae > Torreya > Torreya grandis. The sequence goes on from JARHVA010000266.1 coordinate 5,403,557, forward strand.
GTATGAAGGCATAAAAGGAACTTTCAAGAATAAAAGAATCTTTTATACTAAATAAGATAACTCTTCTGATGTAAGTGAATCAAGTGCATTTAATAATGATGGTGGTAGTCATGAACCTGAACATGACAATAATGAAACCTTGTTTATGGCCATAGAATCAAATAATGATGGTTGTTCAAGTGGGAAAGGCATTATGGTTGATGTGGAATCAGATGAAGAAGAAGCTAAAGTAGATCTTGAGGTAGAATTGGTAAGTTCCCTAGAGGAATTGAAGTTTAAAAGGAAAAAGAATCATAATCTAAGATCACTAGTTAATTAGCTTATTTGAGGAAAGGCTAAGTAATGCTTCTAAGGAGTATGATGAGATAATTAATCAAGTTGAGGCACAAATGGAGGTAGTTAATGCAAGCCTAAAAGCTAAAAAGGAAGAATGCATCAAGTTTAAAACTAAAATAGAATCCTTGAAAGCTGAGTTGAATCAAGCATATAGCAAGGTGAGGACCTTTTTGAAGTTTGAAAAGAGCATTGAGCCTTTAGATGATATCTTGAGTAGTCAAAAGTTTGCAAGTGACAAAATAGGTCTTGGTTTCAAAGAATACCAAAAGGAGGCACCTCAAGTCAAGGAGAAGACTATTGAAGATGATATTTTCAACATGAAAAGACCTATCAAACAACCCAAATATATAAGGTATGCCAATTCATTCAATGGTTACTATTTTCTATGCAATCTATTTGGTCATAAAGTAAGAGAGTGTAGAATACCCTCCAAGAATGAGTACTCATGAGACTATGAAAGGAGTCATAGCTCACATCAGTCAAGAAGTATGTATAAGGTGGTTTGATATAGTTGTCATGATGTATGACACATTTTAAGATTATATAATAACAAGGTTATAATGTCATCAAGTCAAAAAAGGAGGTTTGAAGCCTCTAGAGTGCTAGAGAGAAGACCAATGAATATATGGAAACCAAAGATAATGAAGATGATTCATTATTAGTCTACAATATCAAGTGGACTACTTAATGTGATAGAGCATGATTCAAATGTGAAATCAAGTTAGGAATGCCTATTATCAACCCACATTGATGATCAAATGGTTGACGAAGAGATCAAGCCTATAGTGCCAATCAATCCTAAAAGAATATTAAATGACATTCAATCTTGTGAGAGAATGGAGATCTGGGAATCTCATAAATTGGTGTTGTTTTAGTGCCCAATAAAAAGGGTGAATTAATTATACTTAATGAAGACACTCTTCAGTTAATAGAAGCATGGTGGATGCTTGGTTTGAGGGGGAGCTATTCAGGTGGTTGACTGAGCTTGATATGTGTCGAGAAGTGGTCTTATAATCTAAGTTCATTTGAAGAAGGTATAAATGGAGTAAGGGGTAGAATGTTACTTTAATTATTAATATTATATGTGGTGAGATAATGTAACAAGAAGGTATGGTTCCATATGGAAGTCTATTTAGGACCCTTTGTCATTAATGTTAGAGGGGGAGAAAGTCTAAGAAGGGAGTTTGATTAGATTGGGAGAGATGAGAGTGCTCAAATTGAAGAATATTTTACCATTAATGACAAAGGGGGAATTTGTTGAAAAGTGTTTTCATTGATTTAAAGGTCAAGGTTGATGTATTTTATGTCAAGATACATCTATTAAATATGCATGGTGAATTGGTATGTGACAAGGAAGCCATGTGACAAGAGACGATTTGAAGGGCAATCTCTATTGAGAGTGAATTTGAAGGCAACCTAATCTATTTATATTGAGAAATAATTTGAAGGAAAAATAATGATTATTTTGAGTTAAATTTCATAATTTAGGTTATCTTTATGATTTTAAGTATTATCAAAAAGAGGTTTGATGATCAGGTCAAGGTAAGCATGTTTCGAATACTAGGTGTCTTGATAAGCATAGTCATAACAAGCATAGTCATATCATAAGCATGAAGAGGTGTGTACATATTTATGATAATATATAAGGAGAATTAAAGGCATGTTATAAAGGTGTATAAACATCAAGGAGTGTTTCAAGGTCAATTGTCAAGCTTCAAGTGATTGAGAAGCCTAGCCATGACATTAGTCATTACATGAAGAGACCTTGTGAGAAGGTATGAGCTTAGTGGCCTGATGAGATGGATGCACATAGGAATAAGAGGTTTTATGAGGATGTTTTATCATTAATATGATACATTGGATCACTCATGATTGTCTTAGAGTAAGCCTAAATGCTTAAGACCTATAGACCTAGCATGCAAGTAAGACTAGTTCTAGACCCTGCCTAACCTAATTAAGTGTCATGAGGCGTTTTCAAGACTTATGAACGATGTAAATTAGTGTTTTATAATATTAGAGGTTTATTAAGTATGTATATGAGGTAGAGAGAACATAAAAAGAGGATTTAAGGCTAGTTTCAAGACCTAATGTGGTTTGTAGGTCAAAGTCCAAGATAACAAAGAGAGAGATAGTGGCCAAATGAGGTATGAATTTTAGATTTAAAGATAAGCATGGAAAAATGAGAATTAATAGAGTTATGTCATGTTGTTTCAAATATTCTAACCAATTTTAAGGTCAAAATTTGAAGGTTAAGGTAATAAAAAGTGATTTAAGGTTTCTCAAGTGCATAAAATGGAGGGTTCTCAACCCGAGAAGAACTTTCAAGTGTTCATTGGCATGTGTAACCTCTAGATGAGAACTTGAGATATTCATGGTATATGGGGAAGGTTCCTAGCTCAAATTTACAAGCATTTTTTTGTAATAAGGAGCTAAGCATTATGAATGATTTTTTAGATTGTAAGATGGTTTAAACCCTCAAAGAACCCTAATAGTGACCCGATGTGAAAGAACTTAATTTAAAGTGCTCAGAATGGATTGGTTTGGATAGTTTATCTATTGGTCATGAATTAAACTATATTTTTCATCTCCAAGTGTTATTTTCTTGTTAGGAGAGTGAGTGGACCCTACAAGAAAAGCCTTGTTTCTCAAAGATTTACTATAACAATCATAATTGACTAAGTCAAAGTTAATAAATGGATGAAAGTTAAAGATTAAGACTTAGATTTTGTCCATCGTGGTTTTTGAGTAGGTTAAATATCTTATGTGTTCTAAACTTGTCATTTAATTTGACTTATCACTAAAAGGCCTAATGGTGAAAATAGTGAGGAAACCAAGCAGAAGTGAAAAGTTGATTAAGGAAGTGTTATCATGGACTAGTGATGAATCAAAGTGTATCAATTTTTTTTTCAAGACATGTAAAACATGTTCATGTTAGATATATGTTTTTTAGGTCATTGGATATTATGAAATTATTGCTCATAAGCTGACCTGTCTTATGCGGATGAGACAATGAAGGTATAAGGTTATGAGATTGGTCTATAAGACCAATATTGTCACTTGACCATGGTATATTTCTATTTGAGAGTTACATAATGACATAATATAATCATCCACATGAGTCAAGAGTCTATAAAAGTATCTACATAGGTGTTCAAGTTCATTATCACCATGACTGTGTTTGAAGGTAAAATTGGTAGATCTGAGTAAGTAAGTTGTAGTTGTGAGTTGGAGGCTCTCTGCCCTGAGTTGAAGAATCAAATGCATATTATTTTTTTTTGGGATATATATGTAATATAAAATCTTTTAATAAGGTTTTATAAATAGTAAAATTTATTGAAATAGTGAATCTAAAATGGGTTGACTGGTTCAGATTTGACTGTGTACTAAAGGCAAAAGATTAGTCTCCAAGACCAGTATTTGGAATTAAAACTTATAATATTTGTACTTGAGAGTTATCTATAGATGTCAAAAAATATATTTAAAGTGTCATAGTTCATAGGAATAATTATTTACAAGATTTAAGTTAAAGTCTTCATGACTATGTTTTGAGACCAGTTGGTAGTTCTGAGTGGGCTACTTGTAGAGAAATGTTTGAGTCTTTTTACCCTGAGTTATGAATTATAATGCATATGGTGATGAACCTAAGTTTGTGTATATTTTTTATATGTATTTTTTTCCATGGTTTTTTGGAAAATTTATTTTTATGATTCAATTATTCAAGATAGACTTTCTAGGTATACACAAGTCTAATATGAATAGTACTAATGATGTGCTCCAAGTAGTGGTCTAACCTAAAAAGTGCTATGGAGCCTATATTAGTTTATTATGGGTATATTTATATGTAATATGATGTGTTTATACCATGTAAATTGTTTGAATGTTCTCCGATAAGATCAAAGAGTAATGTGTGCTAAGTAGGCCTAATAGGATTAGGTCTCCACGAGACCTAAAGGAGAGATAAGGCCTATTTGAGAAAGATCAGACCTAAAGGGACTCAAATCGCAATTGATAAATGTATATGAGATATCATAAGATTCATTTCATGTTTTAACTAAGATTTTAAGGGTGTTTGGCTGACTAATAAGGATATGAACAAGAAACTTATATAAAAACTCGTCATTTTTAGGCCTAGTTGAGTGTGAAGAGTGTAAGCAAACATAAATATATATTACAGAGTAGAAGGAGGTATTTAGACCATCATAAGCGGATAAAATACTAGTGATGAACATTTTATAGACGTTTTATATATGATAATCAAGGTCATTTGACCTAATCAATTCAAGAAGAGGGCTAGTTGAGCAAAGAAGGTTAGAGACCAATTTTGTGAGGGTAATAAGTGTGAAAAGAGATTAGGAAGGATATCATCATCTATTATGTGAGAAAAAAGGTATTATGAAGGTGATAAAGTGTTTTAGGTGTCTGATTTGGTGCTAAGTCATCTAGGGGGTTGGTGTTCCATGTGAAGTTGGTGCTTCACTAAAGTTGGTGTTTGTATTATAGGTTTATAGTCTATTTGAATCATACATGGGTTTTATTCCCCTTGAGGGTTTCCCACATATATATTGTGTTCATGTGTTTAATGATCTTTTATATTGGTGCTTATGCTTGATAAGATTTACATACATGTCTAACTGATCTATGATTACTTAAGAAAGATTGTATAAGAAAGTTTTTGGAGATTGATTCACCCCCATATCAGTCATTTTGATTTTAACATGGATATGTGTGAGATGTAAATCCATTGGGGGGGTGAATCAGTGGTGACAAATAATCCAATTCAATTTTCAAACCCTTCAAATACTTAAGCATTAAAGATAGTCATTCATAAAGCATACAAATCATTCATTGCAGTGAAAAAGAAGGATAAATAAATACAATATACACAACATAATATCGATGTGGGAAATCCTCTTGGGGAATAAACCCACTCTCAATCTTGTAAACACATGGACTACTGTCCTATAAGATGATCACAAACATGAGACTAATTAGGTCCTTATGATTAGGAACCTTGGTCAAGTCTATATCTAAGGCCTTTAGTGAAATAATTATTCCACAAGGAGAACCTACCCCTAAGATGATCACGTCCTTCTGACCACCTAATCAGTTAAGTCCTTCTAACCTAGAACCTTGGTCAAGTCCTTCTTACCAAAGGTTTTTAGTGAAACCCTATTTTAGAAGGAGCACCTACCCCTATGAATGATCAAGTCCTTTTGATATTACTTTGATATGAACACCTCCACCTTAGAAATGATATCTTCAACACCTAATGATAGATCTCTGATTTTCTAACCCTTGTATAAACTTCCTCTCTATCTCATACATGCCTCTCACATTAACATGTCACAAAATCTCTCCTTATTCACTCAAACTATCCTCATATGCACAATCAGACCTCTTCACACATCATCAAATTATAATATAACTATTATATTATTATCTTCTTTGATTCAACACTCATACCTCACACATAAGCCTCTACAACTCCAAAAACCATCTCATTTGGTTTCACTATATATAAAACAAACATGAACAACTTCTTGGTCAGCCATTGCACTTGCCTTAACCCTTAACTATTCTCTCACATTAAGAAATTTATCAAAAAAATCTTCATGGGTTGTCCATAGATCTTATGGGTCACCCTTAAGCAACTACACCTTTTAATAATTCCCTTGTAGCTCTTATAGGTCTCATAAAGACCTGTTCACCCATTTAGCACTTAATCAAGCTAAAAAAGAAAAAATGACCACTTTAAAATACATGGGTCCACTATTTATGTGCCATTTGACATCCTCAAATTATCTTATTCATCTTTGCTCACTTTTGTGTATGCTTAAATAACTCAAATATTGACCTGGTGCACAAAAACATTAAGAACAAATACACAACCAACTTATTAAACATTGTTCATACTTAATATAAATAGATCACACTTAAAAATACATACATAACATCTTCATGGAGTATAAAACACTAATAAATAACAAAGTCATCATGAGACATCAAACAACATCAACACAAGCTCAAACATCCTTCTCTGGTCACTTACAATTAATAGTCTAACACACATTCAACTTTGAATCTCAATAAATTTGAATGTAAAAACATTTAGACATCCTAACTAGGTTCTATGTATGTGCTATAGAGTCCTCTTCATATGTTTTTTTAACTTAATTAAGAAATTTTTCTTGGATCAAAAGTTATGGATAAAATATGAAGCACTAGTTTTTCCTTTGTTAAATTCAAATATTCAAATGCCAGTAGTCATAGTTAAACCTCAAACACTTTAAAATAATCTCATGTCCTCACTACTCAAATTAAACACACACCATTGATATCCTTAGAACTTTAACAATGTTAAACCTCTATCATTTTGACCCCATCTCATGCATTCTAGGAACCTTGACCTCATATGCTCTATCAATCTCTTCAAGATTATACCCATTTTAATCATGCTAGAAAATTATCACTTTGACCTATTAAATTTAACACAAACCATTGATATAGATCAGTACAAACACATAATCACCATTTATATTCTAAATAATATTGATATTTATCTCTATTTTATGTTAAACAATGAGCACTTGTCCTCATCTCACTGCTTCTTGAAAACTTGGGATAAACATGCTCCATCAATCTTCTGTAAGATGCTCAATATTTATCTTTGCTAAATAACTGTTACATTGATCCATTTAACTCAACACACACTATTGGATCTAGACCTAATATCTTTCATGAACCATTGGATATCCACTAGTTATAGATCTTTAACATCATGCAAATTGACTATGGGGTCCAGCTACAATATCCCTGGATAGCCAACTTTGCACAGATATATCGTTTGCCTTGATCAATCTTAAGACCTCACATTTTTACCATATGAACAATTTTCATAATGGAATATAACCATGTAAAAAAATAATCTTGAAACCTTTTTGTGTGTGAGATATAACACCATTCATCTTCTCACTCATATTTTTCTACCACAGATCCAACAATGTCAAAACTTGCTTGGAAGGTTAACTTTGCACATGCATATCTTTTGACATGCTTCATCACATGATATTAAATTTAGTGTAAATACACTAGGCTAAAAAATAAACAAACCCATATGATCAAATTCTTATAAAACTAACACACGTGTGAAATATAACATCATAAAAATAACTACTCAACTTTTCTTTCCACATGCAAATTCGGCTAAGTATGGGAAAAGATAGTTAAACTACCTGGGAGCCCAACTTTGTACTTGCATATATTTTGATGCACTTCATTTCATGACCTATAAATTATTTCATAATAATTAGTAAAAAAATGAACAAACCCATTTTATCATTTTGTCCTGACACCTACATGCATGTAAATGATGACCTCATCAACATGCTTACTCAGCTCTGCTTGCCATATTGTAAATTTGACTAAGAATGAGTAAACATTGTCAAACCACCTGAGAGCCCAAATTTTTACTCACATATATTTAGATATGATTCATCACATGACTTGATATTTAGTTCATATCAACTAGGCACAAATGTGATCACAACCATATGACCAACTCCCCCTGACTCATCTACATGTGGCAATTTTGATGTCATCAATCTGCCTACTCATATTCTTTGCCTCTATCCAATCTAAAAAGATGAACACAATGAAGAAATGGATGAATACCACTCATATGAAAAATCTCTCTAATCACTCTTAACCTTTTATAGGACCCCTTATACATGATCAATACTTTAAACTCATCACTGAACATCTCTAACCATGCTAAAATTGAAGATCAATCAAGCCAAATTCAAGCATACTAGGACAAGCACATTGCACAATTTTTCATTGTTACTTAGATTATCAAAGCACTTCATCCACTCACCTAGATACCTCCATGACATCATTGACAAATATCAAATAATATGCTCAAAGTAAAACTTAATTCTAAATGAAGTTTGATTGATTCATAGGAGATATAAAATAACTTAGGGTAAATTTATACATATAAGTTTCATATATAAAAACTAAAATGTAAGATAAACATGAAAAGCAATGAGAACCAATAATTAAGGAATGATAAATCAACTCAAGGTGAAGGAACCCACAAAATTTAATTAGATAGAATCATGGACCTATGATTCTAGTCATGACAAAATAATAGACACACGGTTATTTTCATGTCACATAAAATGATCAAAATAGAGGTCAAGCTAGCTTGAGGATGTCTAGATAGATCCTAATGCAGACAACTGAGAGATTTGAGGTATTTATAAGGACATACTAATGAGAAAATGTTATGAAGGGTTTATTGTGGAGGGAAAATGTCTTAAAAGAGGCAAATGTAAATAAATAGGCTAGGTTGATAAAGCATGAAAAATATGTAGTGGAAAAAGGTCTTGCACAATATTTAAGGGTATACATAATGGCCCACTTTGATGTGTGTGTAATCCATGCACACGTATCAAAGTAAAATAAAAATTAAGAACATACATTACATATAAAATAGGGATGAAAGGATGGAGATTTTGTACTTTGGTTTGAATTATTCATGGTCTAATGTAAACAACTTGAGTATAACTATAAGTAAAAATAATGCATGCAAGTAGATTCATGGTAAGTTAGTGTCAATGTAATGAAATGAAAATAAAATTTGTAAAATGAGCATAGGAATGAATACACCTAGGGACCAATATATTTTGATGAATTTGTGACAATTTTTGTCTCTTTTTTTTACAATTTTTGATGTAGGTTTTCAATACATATTTTTCTAATGCTAATTGAATTAAGGAATAACAAACACTAAACTTGATGAGAGAAAATGCTCCAATTTTGGTAGTTCTACATTCATTGATGTACGTTACATCAAGCTTGTGCATTTATGTTTTCCACCACATTTTATTTATTTATTAACCTCAAAAAAGCATTTTTAATTATTTAATTTTAGTATTTTACACAATTTTTGTGTCATTTTTAATTTTTTATGATTTTTGATATAGGTTTGCATCAACGATTTTTTTATAATGTTAATTGCATTAGGGAATGACAAACACTAAATGAGATAAAATAATCTAATTTTGGAAGTTCTACCTTCAATGATGTAAGTTGTGTCAAGATCATTGATTTACATTTCCACCCCATTTTATTTGTTTTTTGACCTCCAAAAAAATAACTTTTAACTATTTTATTTTAGTATTTGCCACAAAATTTGTCATTTTTTCATTTTTTTTATGATTTTTGATATAGGTTTGCATCAAGGATTTTTATAATGTCAATTGCATTACGGAATAAAAGACACTAAATTTGGTGAGAGAAAAGCTTCAATTTTGGAATTTATACATTTAGTGATGCAAGTTGCATCAAGCTCATGCATTTACATTTTTCACCCCATTTTATTTATTTTTTGACCTCTAAAAATATATTTTTAAAATATTTTATTTTAGTTTATTAAATCATTTTTTTTTTTTTTTTTTACATTGAAAACATAATGACGTTTCAAATTATATCATGAAATAAACTTAATAAATGAATTTCTAATTACAATTCATACTTTACAACATGATTAATATTGAACAATGCCATTTCAAATTTATAAATTAATATAAAGTTTAATTTATCAGTGTCTATTTGATTGGATAAAATTTAGTCATCATATAGGTTAAAATTTGGAGAGAAATTAAGACTTTCTGAGACATTAAATATTGATAGTAGCACTTTTACATATATCTTTTGTTCTGCCTTGTCCACTATATGATTTGAGTTGATGCAGACTTTGAGTTGGAATGTTATGTTCAAATCATAGAAAATAAATAAATCCAAATAAAATAAAAATTATAAAGAATAAAAAATTAAAACAAAACTAAATAAATAAAAAATCAAAATAAAAACAAAATGGAGTGATTAATGAAATCCATACAAATCAAATGAAAAAGAACCATTAAAAAAACACCCAAAAAATTACCAAAAAAAAACATATTAGGAAAAACATTACCTTGATAAGTTAACTCAATCCTTTCATTCCTAATTAATATATATATATATATATATATATATATATATATATATATATATATATATATATATATATATATTCTTGGAAGAAGGCCCCCCAGATGGTTCTGCCTTCTAGAAATATATCTTGAGCACAAAAAGTCTACTAAGAAAAGGAAGTAGATGGAAGGTGGGAAACAAAAAAGGTTGATTTTTGGGAATATCCATAGATATCTCTTTCCCATATCTTATTCACTGACCTGAAATAACTTGAGTGGGATATTTAAAGCCTCTATTGGCCATAAAGTCAAGGACTACTAGACAACTACTGAAGGAGTCACAAAGTGGAAGTCTTTGACCATAGAGTCAGATAATGAGGAAGTCCTCTGAGAAATTCATAAGCTGAACCTCAAACTTAAACAAATCCACATTGCCATTTTTCTTATGGAATACTCCCTCCTTTGGCTGATGAAAGATAATGGGGAATACTATGTGAAATATAGGTTCCTTGTCAACCTGGAAGTGGAGGATAACTGGCTTTATTGGAAAAACCTTTGGATTAAAACACATCTTCCCAAAATTAAATATATTCTTCTGGTCGATGGCTCAGGTCAAAATCCTCATGGTGGAAAATATGGCTAAGTGCATAATACTCATCCCCAATAGGTGTGTTCTCTGCAAACTCGCAAAGGAATCTATCACCCATCTCTTCCTTTTGTGTCCATTTGGGTCTATCATCTGAGATCAAATCTATATATTCAATGTGTCTTGGGTTAAACCTAGTTCTTATAGTGGAGGTTTTTTTTTGTTTCCAGATTTTACTTACATGATTGTTAGTAAAATTTCTTAGGGTTATTAAGCTCATTAGGGGAAATACAGTTAATGTGTTTTCTAATTATGAGTTAGATTGTTACCATTAATAGCTCACTATAAAATGTACCTCCTTTGTGATTTTTGGCTAATGGACATTAATGAAGCTGATTGTTACCTTTTTGGGGACCTAATAACTCACTATATAATGTACCTCCTTTGTGATTTTTGGCTAATAGACATTAATGAAGCTCATTTTTGCTTTGCATCTTGTTGTCACCTTCTCTTAGGGTTTTCATGTAATCTATGATGTTCATATATATTAGAGTAATCCAATATGGTATCAGAGCTTTGATTTGATGGCTATTTTTCCATTTCAAAATCATTGGTGAGATCGTTTACATGCATGCATTCCTAGTAGTTTTCTTGATTTTTAGGTTTCATAATTTTGGTGGGATTTCATGTAAATTTGTGAAAAATATATATCTAAAGTCTCGTATAATAAAATGGATAGCACCATTAGATTTGAAAGGCATCAAAACCCTAAGATCGACTGTATACTTGTCTTAGATCAACTTTAGGGATCCAAATCAAGAAAATATTTTTATGTTTTTCATGTTATCAAATGAATTCTTTCTAGATTTTGTGAAAAACTTACCAAATTTATAGACCTGGGTGATTTTCCAACTTAGTAGAGCTTTTCACCCTTGAAGACACCTTATTAGGTTTTTACTCTTTGACAAAAATTTAAACCCTTACTTTCATGTTCATCAAGTTTCATGGTCCTTGCATGGAATTTTATTAGGTTTCAAACATCCTACTAACATCATCATCAGGTTACAACCTCATTGTTGGCATCCCTGTCAGGTCTTGCAAACCTTGCCTATACTACCACCAGGTCATATGACCCCTGATAACACCTCTCACAAGTTTCAACCCTCCTACAAGCACTACCATCAGGTTATTACACCCCTATTTACACCTTTGTTAGGATCCATAGACCCTACCAATACCTTTGTTGAGTTACAACACCCTTTCTAGTAGGCCTGTTGGGTTTTTCCCCTCTTGTAAGTACTCTAACCAAGTGTTGTCGACCTTGACAACAAGCCTATCAGACTCCACCACCTATAGAAACACACCTATAACTCTTCCAACCTTATTTTAGGCCTTGTGACATATGCAAAATCATCAAATTTAACACAATGTTTTGTGACACTATTCATTTCAAAATAGGTGCACACCTATCTTAGCACTTAACCCTTGGTTAAATGAAATTAAGCCCATGGTCACTTACAACCCAAAAATGCTTAAATCTTACTCCATGGAGGCATAAGTTTTTTTTGAAGAAATTATCTCCTAAAATTTTTAAAGTATTTGCTCCAAAGGGATTCAATTTTTTTTGAGGAAGTTGATCAAAAATATTTTCCACCATTCACACCCAAAATTTTCCTGTGAGCTTAGATTTTCAAATGGCTATAACTTTTGATCAGTAACTCAAATTTGAGTATCATCTTATTCAAAAATGCTTGTTTTTTCATACTCTACACATTAGTTATATTTTTTTGCTCTCTTAAGACCAACTATTATACATTATTGTATGTATTATCAGTTGAGTCTGATGCCCATCTAGTTCTTTTATACTTATGCACAAATTGATCAAGACATATTTTCAGTTGTGTTTGATGTCTATATAAGTGTGCCTACATTTGAAATTTAAGGGGGGTCACTCTAATAGTTCTAAGGGGGTACTATGTGGTATTGTGTACTTTTATTTTATGCATTTCTTATTTACTTTTTGTAACAACCTATTTTCTTGCATCATGGAAAATTATTGGTCATTTCCTCCTTTTAGAACATTTAATTATCATGAATGGAAAAGTAATGTGCTACTTGATCTAAAAAAATAAGGATTCTATGGGATTACTATGAATGAGGAAATTGAATATGTAGTAGATGCATAGAAAAATAAATGGTTTAATAGATGTGATCAAGTACATGGTTGTATTAGTTTATCTATTTCTCTTAACTTACAATTTCACAGTAAATTTGGTAAAACACCAAATGAATTATGGACCACATCAGAAAAACACTTTGGGAATAAAGATGTGATAAAAGGTCATGAACTAGAGAATGAGCTCATCAGTTTGGGCCTGGGTGATTTTGACACACTATAAGACTTATTGACTAAGTTCAAAACTTTGAGGTTGTAGTTAAAAGAATGTGGAATAGATAATAAAGATGATCAACTTATTCTATCAATACTCTCAAAACTAGGTCTAGACTATTCTATGTTTGTGTCCACTTTTTATGTCATAAAAAGTGCTCTTGGAGTCACATAGAAGATTCCTTATTTTGATACCTTTGTTACCAACTTGACTCAGGAGAAAGATGAGTTGATATAGATGGGCACAGTGAAGTCCTCAAAATCTCAAGCACTTTTTCTAAGAAAGAAAAGGCTTTAAACAATAGAGAAAAGAAACCAAACAATAAGGATCTAGAGAAGGATGAAAATCCTTCCACCTAAAAATCCAACCATGAGACCTCTTATTCTAGTTCTAAGCCTAGGAAATATTGGATCAAATGTGGGTTTTGATAGAGAAAGCATGATGAAAGCAAATGTTTGAAGAAGTAGATTTTCCAACTGACTAAGATTCTCAAGAAACACAACATTAGTGTCCCCAATTTTACCATTTCGAATTCATCAACCCATGAATCCTATAAGGAAATAATCATGGTACAGAAAAGGAAAAATAAAATAGTAAGGGGAAAGTAAAAGACAAGGCCCTAGTTATAGTTTTACCTCTGACTCCTACATGGGTCATTAAATCTAGTTCTTCAAATCACATGGCCTCTTCATAGATAGAGTTCAGTTCTTTGGAACCATATGACATGTCCTCTATACAATTGGGTGATGACACTTATAAAAAGTTTCTTGATAAAGGGTCTACTGAAGTGAGTGGTGGAACATTCAATAATTTTCTCAGTGTTCTATCACTTTTAAATAATATCCTATTAGATTACCAGATCACTCACCTTGGTCCAAGTATGTGATTTGAGCTCACTTTAGATTAAGTGTATGTTAGAGAGTTGCACTATGATGCTATATTGGCAGAAGGAATGCTTGAACATAAAAATTAGTTATATAACTTCTCATACTTTTCTCTTGACTCTCATTTAGATTCTTCTTCTTTAAACTCACTTGAACTTCATGACATTTCTAAGCCTAAGCAATCTTTTGATATTGATGATTCTTATTCTAATATAAATGACTACATTAGTGATGGGGACACACATCCACCATATCCTTATCACCTTTCAGATGTTTAAGAGTTATTCCATGACCAACCTACCCCTAGTACACTTTAGACATTATAGGGAACAAGTATAATAATCTAAGACACATCAAACATTAGGGACAAGTATACTGATCTAGGACACATCAAAGATTAGGCAATCTATATGATAGTTTCAAGGTATTCAACACTCCCTCATTGCCTCTACTCCCATTGCACCATCATTACATAGTGTATTTATCCCTCATACCTTGTATGAGGAGAACATTTCCTTGGATAGGAATGACACATTGGTTAAAGATCCATCAAGATCTTAACAGACTCATTCATTATTCTAAGGTGATCCACTATTCACTACATTTACTTTTGATCCATATTCACCTCTAGGAACTTTATTGTAGGATACTAGATGGCTTCAGGTAGTTGTATAGTCTAGTGGGGTTTTTAATATCCTTTCTCTTCTTTACTCTCTTTTATGGAAGGAGTTTTATCGTACAAGTTTTCTCCTTTTCTACACTTTATGGGAGTTGTTTTGTGTTTGGGTACCTCAATAAACCTAGTTACTAGGACCCAATTCTTCTACCCACCTAAGCTACACTTCAGGGGGGTATTAGTGTAGGCTTTTTCTTGATTTTAATTTTGCCTACAAAATTTTTAGTCAACTTGTTTAGGGTTGTTAATGTCATTAGGGGAAATACACTTAATGTATTTTCTAATTATGAGTTGGGTTTTTACCTTTTTGGTGACCTAATATCTCACTATATAATGTACCTCCTTTGTACTTTTTAGATAATGAAAATCAATGAAACTCACATTTGCTTTCTAAGTTGATCTCACCTACTCTTAAGGTTTTCATGCAATTTGTGATGTTCAAAGATCTTGGATTAATCTAACAAGTTATATCCTTGACCTTATGCTTAAATGGAAACCACCCTATAATCTACCTTAATTTTCTATGGTTTTTATCCCTCCCTTAGCTATTTTATAAAATTTGGATAATCAGGAATGCCCACCCCTTTGAAACAAGAATAACAACCCCAATAATATGTTCCATAGGTTATGTGTGGAAATTGATATAAATTAGAAAGTGTCTATTCTTAAGGAAAAAATGGTTGCCTTAGAGGATGAATAAGCCATCCTTTGTAAGTGGAACCTCTCCCTCTCTTCCCCCTCCTAGGCAAAACCTATTTAGAATCCTTACAAAGTGGACTTATTCCCTCATGGGTGGGTGAAGGTGAACTTTGATGGAGTGGCCAAGGAAAATATAGGTAGGGATAAGGGTGGAGGTATTATTAGAGATGAGTTAGGGGTGGTGATTATAGTTTATGTGGGCCAATTTGGCCTCCAAAAAAACCATGTCGCAGAGGCCAGGGTGGCTTTTTAGGGCATCCAACTAGCTATCCAATTGAATATATCAAAGTTAGACATAGAAGGGGATTCCTTAAATATTATAAAGGCCCTTTAGGTTTAAGTTAACCCCTCCCATACCATTAAAAATTTAATTTTTGAATCTATTGGCCTTCTCCATTCCCTTAATGATTTCTCCATTACTCACATTTTTAAGGAAGGCAACATTGTTATGGATGGTTTTTCTAGCATTTATGTCTCAAATGTTGTTCTTATTACATGTCATGGACCCACTATCCTCCCTTCCTATGTCTCCCTCTTGATTAATAATGATTCATAATCTCCTCACAATCCCATGAGGGATGAGTGTAAATGTGTGAACAAGGTTAACATCTAATCCTAGACTACTCCACATCAAGTGTCATGATGGAGACACTTATTTCAAATTTTAGGCTAGTTGACATCATCATTATTGGCATAATTTTAGAAACATTTGGGTTAATAAATAATATAACTTTACACTCTACTAAAATCACTACATTTCATCATTCCACCTAAATAGGAAGAGAAGCAAAGCAATGGGGATAGATAGGGACATACTCGAGCTAATATCCTGCACCAAGATATAAACCAATATAAAGGTATAGTATAATATTTGAAAAGGTAGTCTCATGGATTTCATGATAAGTATCGAAGGTGACAATGGGTTTCTCATAAAATATTTCTCCATGGGATGGAAGCAGATGAGAGTGACATTTAGGGGCCTCATGGTCAAGATTTTAGAGGAGCTAGTTGGAGAGGTTATGGGAATGTCATGTGAGGGGACCAAGGTGTAAACATATAATATAAGGAATCAATAAATCATGCTAACATTATTTAAATATGACTCTTTCTTCTAAATAGAGAAAAAGGGTTCTTGAGAACTGATCTCCTTAGGCACTAGCCAAAAATTTTCTTGCAGGTGATGAAATACCTAACACTTAAGGGTAAGTTTACCCATATTTTATCTCATAATTTTTTTATCCTCAATCATTTTAAGGGCCACAACATTAATTTACCATACTTCTTGCTTATGTCTTTAGAAAATATTGTTTTGGAATTCTAAACAAAACTCACCTCTTTAATTATTCATAAGAGGATTAGCTTTCTTATGGCCAATAAAAAGGAAGGTCTAGAGGGGCATTGAGATCACCTCTACTAAAAGTTATAAGGATGAAAAATCAGGGGATGCCCATGAAAATCTTTCAAAATAAATGGAGGGAGAGCCACCTCCCACCCCATTTACCCCCCAAAGAACTAGAAACCCATTTGGGCTGAAGAGAGGAAAGGTAAAAGGAAAAACCAAGACCCTCCCCCCAGGGTAAGAAAACCTATAATAAAAAATGTGGGAGCCTAGGCAACTCCCTAAGAATTGATAACCTTAACTTTGAAATATGGAAACTAAAGGATGCTGAAGCTATGAAACAAGAAGCTAGTAGAGTGTTGGGGGAACACTCCAAAGGGTTCAGAAAAAAATTGTAGGACTTTCATGAGAACCTAAAAATCCTAGGGTGCTAGTTGGTTTCCCTCATAGAGGAGTGGAATAATATAAAATTTGAATTTGACAAATTGAAGGAAACCCAAGGCAACCCCAAGATGGCTGAAGGGGGTAGTTTGAGGCTAAAAGCCACTCTAGGTAAGAATGCTAAGGAAATTATAAGGATCACCCCATCCAAAGTGACATCCCCCTTAAGCATAAAATTAATGAGAAAATTAGAACTAAAAACCCTAAAAAGGTTAAGGGGATGATGGAACATGATGGATAAATGGCTAAAGGTCCCAATATTCAAACAAGAGGCAAAACCAACATCCCTAAGTAGGAGTGCAAAGATAAGAAGGATCCCACATTGACTAATATACATAAAGGCTATATGGAGTCTTAAGAGGAAATTTAGTGTGAATTATTTTTTGGGTCATATTATGTTCTTTTTATCTTAGTGTCTTAGTGGTAAACTGGCATAAGTTTTTATTGATTGGTTGGCATGTTTAGCTTGTTTATCTTTGGACTCTTTTTTAATCAGACTTGTGTTCTTGTTAAACTCTAGGGTTTTAGGATCCCTCTAAAATTTGAATTTTACATAATCAAATAAAAGTTTGTTTTTATATAGTGTATAGTTATAATATCAAAATTTATTAAATAGTGGTGTTGTTTTGTTTGTTTTGAAAGGGGAAATGGTAACATTTCTATCCTTGATATCACATATATAATTAAAAATAAAAATATATATTTATAAAATTGTAGGGCATTTACAAAATTATATTTGATATGAAAGGTGTTATTGAACATATATGATTTTTATAATTTTTTCATTAGAAAATGTTAAAAAACATTTATAAAAAAATCACTACAAATTATTTCTACACATGGCATGAAAAGTTGATTATATGTTTCTAAAATGACATATGAAAAAAATTATTTACTAGTAATTACATGTTGGCATCCTACAATATATGCCAAAACTAAAAGCTATGCATTTAATACACGTTTTACACTATGATATAATTATAAATTCAAATGTAGCATTTCGTTAGTTCATAAAATATTAATTAATCTTATGATGATAATCATATTATAGCTTTTAATGGAGGTCATGTGAGTGCTCTCATGTGTATCAATAGTGATAAAAAGAGGTACATGGTTTTTCCAATGTATTATATACAAGATGAATATTAGGTGTTAGTGATGGAGTTAATTTTTGATTGTTATAGGTGGAGTAGTCAATATAAATGGTAGGAGTAGTGGATTTGATATTGTAGGTGAACAACATAGTGTCAATAAAGGTGTAATAGGTGGTTTAGATTTAGGTGAATGCATAATTAATAAATTTTTTCTTATTAGTTCTTCTCAATTACATGCACTTGGTCATGCATTAATTCATCTATATAACCATGTTTTTTCAAGAGGTTTTGATTGGTAGAGGCTTGAATATCTATGGGGTTGAAATTGGATGGTTTCCTTATACTTTTTAAGTGCATACAAATGTTCCCTTTATTTATATGTTACACCACATGATAAACTTAATCTATGTTATGATCTTGATTATAATTATTGTCATGATTATATTAAACTAGTTATACCATTAATATAAATAGAGGAAATAAAATTATTTAATTAAAATATTAGATCATATCAAATTGGAATTAGAGTTTATAAAACACACCTAACTTACACAACCATTTATATGGAGTGCACTGTAAGAATATTAATTGTATTTTTACTTGAAGTATATGATATAAATATGGGAAGTGGTGTAGCTATACTTAATTATTTGTAGGTAAACCCAAGTGGATCAAGCCTGAAAGATATGCTCTATCCTAATTAGTCTATGTAGGAGTTAGAGCATTATAAATTTATTAACATGTACTATATGTATATCTAGTCATTTATGTTAGTATAAGAAGTATTGTGTGTTCACCAAGTTCATGGTGTGTGTTGTAAGAATTTAAATTATATTATTGATAGAAGTAAATGATATAAATATAATAATTGGTGTAATTAATACTTTTTAGGTGCACTTAAGTGGATCGAGATTGAAATATTTGGTTTGTCCCAATCAGTCTCTATGTAGGAATGAGAGCATTATTGATTTATTAATGTCTTCCAGATACATATATAGTTATTTATGCTAGTCTAGAAAGTATTATGTATTCACCATGTTTATGGTGCATGATACAAGAATCTCACTTATATCATTTATTTAAGTACATGATTTAGATATGGGAATTGTAATCATAGTTAATAATTTTTAGGTGAACTCAAGTGGATTGAGATTGAAAGATTTTATACTTATTAATTTACCTCAATGCATTAGTTAGGGATTTATTAATTGACCAAAGAAAACAAGATGTCTATCTAGTCACTTATGTCATCCTAGGAAGTATTATATCTACACCAATTTTATGGTGTGTGTTGTGAGAATCTCAATTATATTATTGATTAGAGTACAAGTTATAGATATGGGAAGTGATATACTTATACTTAATAATTTTTAGGTATACTTGAGTGGATAAAGACTCAAATATATTATATATCCCAATTATATTCAATAGTTAGAGAATTATCATAATTTATTAACATGCACCAAACATTTATCTAGTCATATTTTTAGTTTGGAAACTAGAGTGTTTACACTAAATTCACGGCGTGTGTTACAAGAATATTAACTATATTTTTTTATTGAAGTACGTATAGATATGGGAAGTGGTATACTTTATAATATGAAAGTGTAATTAAGGGGATTGATTTTTAAAGATATTTTTGATTCTAATTAGTCTCTATGTAGGAGTCATAGAAATATCAATTGATTAACGCATACCATATATCTAGTCATTTCTATCAGTCAAAGAAGTATTGTGTTTACACCAAGATCATGGTGTGTTATGCAAGAATCTCAAGTATATTATTAATGGAATTAAATATAGATATGAAATATGGTATACTTATAATTAATAATTTTAAAGAGCAATTAAGTGGATCAAGACTGAAATATCTTGTCTATCTAAATCAATCCCTATTTAAGAGTCATAGCATGATAAAATTATATATAAGAGTGTTATGATGGAATTTTAAAACACTAAACTAACTAAAAATACTATAAATATAAATTAGGAATGTTTTTAAAGAGATCACAATGTTTAACATTTAGCTTATTCCCTAGTCGAGAGAAAAGACCCATATTGTTTATGAATATCTCAATATCAAAGGTGCACGAAAGATTTATCTACTTAAGTTTGTTAATGAATGTCTATTGCAGTATGGAAATGTTTTTATGAGTTTGAATATTTGGTGGAGTTTTATTCATTTGGATTCCCTATTTGATACAGTAATTCATTTGATCAAGATGGACATATACTAGTAAATTGAGGTAGATTTCCCACTTTCCTTTGAATTTTTTTATCCCATGTTACTCTAGCTCATTAACCATTCAATATCCTCTTGATTGAGGATCTAAAAAATACAATAGTCCCCACCATGATTATAGTATTAGACATCAGTGGAAATTTAAAATCACATATAACTTTTCAAAACATAATGTATTTTTGAGATTTATTCAACATATGTCATTGAGTCATGGACCAAGTAGAAATATATTTTTTATAATTTTTGGATTAATATGTATTTTTTTAAATATTTTTTATGTAATTGTTTATGAAATTATTAGATATTGAATAAAAACCAAACACAAATTCCAAATTCCTACTCTAAATCTAACATAACCACAATTTGAGAAAAATGAAAGAGAATAACATGACTTTACCTTCACCTAAAAAATGAATATACTCCTTTGTTGATTTGGATTTTTCATGATTGATTGATTTATGGTTTCTCAAGACTCATGTAATATTTTAGTAACATGCTAAAAAATTGAGATTCTATATGATTCATTTAACAAGTTTCAAGATCATTCAGAATGATGGATGTAATGGTGGATTTATATAGGTTCGATTGAAAGAATGGAAAATCAAAATTGTTTTCTCTGATTATAAACTCCAAGTTTGGATGAGGTTTAAATCAACCATTTAACTTATTTATTTCTATTTTGAGACTAAGTCCTTTTTGTTTTGTGCAATTGTGATGAAGGAGTTAACTGATTTGTTTCCTCTTTGTGTAAGAGTTAACTAAGTTGTTTCCTTTAGGAGACTAAGTGATGGAGTATTTAAATTATTTTATATCCATTTAGAGACATAATTAATTAACTAACTTGTATTGGATTTAATAATTTTCATTTTTGAATTAGTCAGTTGACTAAAAGATGACATGTGATGTCATGGAGTGGAGGAGTGAGGATAATTGCATTTTTATTTTATTTTATTAAATAATTATGTAAATGGATTTAATTAGTAATTAATTAATTAATAATGATTAATAAATTAATTAATCATGGGATGTAGTTAGTGTGTTTGAATGGGAGCATGGTGTCATTTAATTAATCAACGTGGTGATGTTAGGGTTTTGTGACATCAGGGCAAATTAGTGAAAGCTAATTAGGAATGTGTTGATGATATGATTTAATGGTGGAATAGATAAGGGTGATTGGTGAATAAATTTATAGTATAAAAAATTTGGTATATACATTTTCCCCTTTTTTAAACAACATTGTGACTTAACAATAAGAAATGAATCTTAATAGAATAGAGAAAATGTAGAAGAAAATAGGTGCATTAAGATGTCTCTAATGGTATGATTAGTTGGGGAAATTCCCCTTAGATGGAATATATAGGGAATAAATAAATGGATTGGGTATTAAAATGAGAAGAGGAGTTGAAATGAATGAATTAATGTTAAAATGAAGGGGTGAGGGTGAATAAATAGGAGGTGACGGTTAAATTTATATAATTTTTATCTTATTAAGTTAAATAAATTGAGCTCTATCCCATGAGAGATAACGAGAAATAATGGCTTATATCACCACACAAGAACACTACAGTGAGGGTGTGAGAGAGTATCGAAGGCTAGAGGGAGGTGGGAGACTAGTAAGTGACATTTTGGGCTTGTTATTTTTTAAAAATTTGGTGCATTTATCACATAAAATATAGGATAGACATGATTACTATCGAGGAAAATTTTCCTGTGGTAGTTGTGTATGCAAAAATGGAGTTTGTGTTAATAAAAATGATGCTTACATTTAGTCTATAGTGTTTCTAAAATTATTAGTATTTTTACAATGTTGGTGTCATTTCCTTAGGATTAGTGTTGTTTGTGCCATAATGAGTGTCATTTTCATTATAATGGTATTTTTATTAAGTTAATAGTGTTTTTGTTAAGTTAGTACCATTTTTTTAGTTTTTGGATGAATGACTAAGTGTGCATTTTTTGGTGATTGTAAGAGTATCTGCCAATTATTATAACACATGAAAGATGGTTGATAATACTAATATTAGTGGAAAATTTTACTATAGAGGAGTATGGATTATTAGAGGTAGTGGAGTTAATTTATGCACTTAAGATACCAGAGATTCAAACATATGATCCTTATTAATAACATTGGTAGAGAGATCACACTTAGAAAATATTACATTTCATTTTCCTAATAGGGAGATGACTATTACACTAGACGATGTGTGGAGGATCCTATGGATATTGATACATGGAGCAATGGTTTATTGGAGAGACATGGTGCCATGAACATTAATGAGGAGAGTAGCTAACCTAGATGACATTCCATTATTGGGATTGGTTATGTATTTATATACATGCTTTACTAGAGTATTGGCAGAAAGGATAATTTTGGTTATGATGGCTCTTATCAGTGAGACTAGGAGATACTTGATGATGGGGTTAGTAAAAGTTGTTATAGATATGATAGAGGATACCAAAATATTTTCCTAGGATCCTTGTTTATTTTCTTAGTTTTACAAATATTTACACATGGTGGATAAAAAGGATGGTAGGAGTATTTGAAAATTAAATCTACTTTAGGTATGGGGTTAGGAGCATATAGATCTAGAGTGTTTGATAGGATAAAAGAGGTAAAGAGAGGATGATGTGTTAGTTGTATATGGGTAGGTGATGGTTTTTGGTAGCCAAAAATAACACTTGGCTAATTTAAGGTATTATCAAAGAGTTGTGGATGAGTTTAAGATGGAGGACATTACTTAGAGATCATATAGAGAGCTCGATTTATTATGGGTCGAGGACTTAATTTATTTTAGATTTTCTCAAACTATTTGTTAGATCATTAGAATACATGAGTACATCATTGAAATATACTCGTTAGATAAGGTATTGAGGTAGTTTGGTATACAATAAGACATTCCTATAGGTCCAAACATTTATTCATGAGTGCATAAAGAGTAGTGATAGTGGGGGGCCTTAGTGGATCAGAGGGTGGAAACTACTAAGTGGATGTCTCTATGAGACATATAGTGGGATTACTAAGAGGATATTGTAGATACAAGGATTACATATGGATACATAACATGGTGGGAGTATACCCAAACAATGAACTTGATTTTCCATATTGTAAATGAGGGATTCTACATGAGATGATAGAATATATCTTGAGAGTACAGCCTTAGAGAGTGTGATGATAATGAATGAGAGGGAGATTAGAAAAGAGAGATGATGGTGAGGATGTAGATAGAGGATATAGAGGTGGATATGGGTATGAGGATGTGGTAATGGATGTAGGATGGGATAGAGGAGATGGAGATAAAGCTAGAGTCAAGCTTTCAATACTAATAGTGATAGTTATAAGGGGACATGGAGTAGGGCCTTCACAACTGATACAGATTAAGGATTATTTAATATATATTATACAATAAGATATCATAGCTTGAGAGGTAGAATTTGCTAGTATGAGGAGGGATGAGGAAAGGATAAAATCCAATCACCAAACTTAGTTAGTGGAAAGGGATGTTGAGGTTACATGGATGATATCCAAGGTGGAGTAGAGAGAGTAGAGATAGAGAGGATGAGAGAGTATGGGGATAGGATTAGGAAATATGGGGATAAGATTAGGGGAGGTGTAAAAAGATTAAAAAATGACCAAGATATGACCCACTCATTGATGAAACCATAGGGTTTATGTCAGCTCTTTCTAGATTTTATAAGGGCTATAAAAGAGGCACAATATTATAGATAAATATATGAAGATGTTATCACCCAGAGCAAAGTGTCTCATCCTATGTTTATCAGAGGAAAAAAATATAAGGATGTCATCAGTGATATCAAATCTCTTAGTGGGGTATCCTACTAAGAGAGGTCCATCACCATGGAGTCCAACCACTGAGAGCTATGATAGTAGTTGAGGTTTAGTAGATATGAGTATGTGATTACAAGATGTGTTGATTGTATACTTGTATATGGATATGGATGTACACACACACACACACACACAAACAAATTATTTTAAAATCTCATGTGTCTATATGATTTTCAGATGATGTTTAGGATTTTATGAATGTTATTCAATTTTTTATATGTTTTTATATGATGTGATGAGAAATTTCACTCTTATTGTATGGTTTATTATGCACATGTAGTCATTAGATAACTAGAATGAATGTTAGTTATGGATAGTTAGAATGAATTGAATGTTTATAAATGAATGTCTATGGATGTAGAGGATGCGATGATGAATTTTTGCTAATACTGCATTGAAAATGTTTTTGTAACCTAGTATTTATTATAGATATGACAAGATGAATAATGATAATGAAAATCATGATGACATTATTGTGACATGCTATAGGACTAAAATTGAAATAACACATAATCAATAATAATAAATAATTAATAAGAACACACACAGCTAATAAATAATAAATAATAAAAAGCAATTAACAAAAAACATATAAAAATAGTTTATGTGTTTCCCTTTATCAAGCTAGAAACCTAATTCTTAGTGATTGATGATATTGATAGCTTTTTTTGCCATAAATAATGATATATGTGAGGGTGTTAGATTAGGGATGATGTATATTTTGAGGATATACCTTAGCTCTCCTCATCCAAGTAGAATAATGGAAACACCTCTAAGCTTGTGGGTAGCCTATGAATGAGGTGAATCTCTAGATAGGGATAACTCCCTTGATGTACCACTTTGGATCAATAATACACCTAAACTTTGGTGGGGGGGAGGGAGAGATGAAACTGAAAGCAAACTGTCTTAAGGGAGGTGATACACCAATTCTTTTGATGACTTCCAACCATTTGCATGTTACACATGAGAACAAGGTACAAACTAAACATACACTTCTCCAATCTGCATCTTCTCACATCAATGTTACATTATGAGGTTATGGATGAATGCTTAGGCTAGGAAGACTATACAAAAGGCCTAAAATGATACTATTTGAGTAGACTAACTCACTAGACCTTGACACTTCCTAGAACACTTCACATTCCTTGTAAGAAAAAACTTTCCAACTGTAAATAAGATGAAAGAATGAGATAACATGCTAAGGAATCTATAATATTCTCTAAGTAAGATCCAACATTTAAGTAAGACACACTATGAATAGTCATGAATAATTAAAACTTAGTAGTCTTATTGATCCATGGTATACAAAATGAGCAAGGTTTTGCCATACTCAAGTGGATCACAAGTTATAATGGCCAAAATGGCTAGTTCTTGTAGTGTTTGAGAGAGAGAGAGAGGAGAAGAGATAAGTACAGGGGTCACAAGGAAACTTGTCAATCTAAGAGAATCAATTACTTGTGCATGAGAATAAGATATGGGATGAACCATGTGAGGTTATAAAACACAAGTGTCCATCCAATTCATAAAACTCATGAAAAGTGGAATGAAACTCCTCATTCTAGATTAGAAAACTACCTTCATGATTTGGACCTACTTGAATGTCCCAAAATTGATTAGGGATAGGTCTAATGATTGGAATTAAAGGGGAGGGTTTTAAGCAATAATTTTCATGTATTGGTTATGGCCTAGTCATTTGAAATCATCTGAGAATGAGACATCATCATATGTAGTCAAAAAAAATCTTCTTTCATGTACCTTGCACACTTGGCCTCAAAATTGGATTTAATTTTCCATGAAAATATATGGGAGGTAGTGGATGACAAGTGTAAAGACCATACATGGCCTTATAAGCATTAGGGACACCTTAAAATCACTTCCACTTAGATTTTTCACACTTCTCACTAGTTTGGTCACTATTCTAGCTTTAACTGGCTGAGATGAAGTTGTTTGTTTACATACTTAAGAGTATTTTCAAAGCATTAAATGTCCATAGCTAATTATAAAAATTATATAGATTCTTCCCAAACTTTATTTCATCCTTAGATTATTTATAGAACCTAAAAAACACACAAAATGGTAAAAAATACACTATTTGCACCATGTTCATACAATTCCATACAGATCAAAAGGGTGGGAAGAGAATGAGAGAGTCCTCTATAAGGTCCAATCATCATCTAAAGTGAACTGGTCCATTAGAGTAGCTATCTAACTCCATTCCTTTAAATTGGTCACTGGAAATGGTTTAGGAGGGTTTAGGCCTATTTTACCCTCTTAAGGTTTGTTCATAAAGTTATAAATTTGAAGTTGTATAAAAATTCTACAAACACGTTATTTAATGCCCCTACTAACTTACCCAAACTCCCTTGTCTTCCACAGGCATGATGTTGTCTTTTGGGCCAAAAATGGCTTATTTTTGATTTATTTGCCTTTTTAAAGCTTTATCATCTCTGTATCTAACCTAAAAAAATGTTTCAATCCATGGGGATGCTCATCTCATGCTATAAATGTGAATGACCCCCCATTTAGCTCTAGCCTAAACCTTATTTAACATGCCTAAGTTGGCTTTTAGATCAAAAAATGACCTTCCTTATGCTTACTATATATTCAAAAATATTATGCACATTGAAAACTACCCTAAAAATATGTTTTAAATTATTAGAGAGATTACATTATGTTAAAAATGGTTTTGACCACTCATTTGGGCACTAGGCCAAAACATGCCTAGTAGGATTGCCTGCAACTCTAGCCACCTAGAACACTTTGTTGAATTTCATACCATTATGTTTAGTTTATAATGTTTTTATGGATTATATACAACTTTTTAAATCTTCCTTAAAGGTCTAAACATCTCCTGGTTCACCCATTCCACCATTCTTCCAAAGATTGCAGGTTTCATACATAAAGGGAGTGTCCTTTGTCTGAGATAAAAAATAGGGCACTCCCTTATTTCCCTAGACAAATTTGAATATTTTATGGGATTATACATGTTTTAAATATTTTATCCACAAAAAATTAACCCTTTAATAGGTCATTTTACCTCTCAAATGTACTAGAAACTCAAGACATACTTCTAGGCAAAGGACTGTGTATATGACAGTCAGAAAATGACTATGTATTGACCTTTGAAACCCTTTATTTACTTGTTTTACATAATCATAGTGTCATTAGGTTTATATATTTGTGATTAATGTGATCTCATCTCCATTTTTTACTCCAACTCCCAACATATTCCTTATAGCTTTCTCTCAGTCAAGACTATATGCAAGATTTCCTGTATTCCCTATTTTCCTTACTCAAGGGTGACCCCTGTAGGTTATTTTTCAATATTTTGACCCTAAAATTATGTTAAAAACATTATTTAAACCTAAAAATACATTTTTAAAATTACCTATATCAATTTTCCTCATGTTTATGCCATTCACACACCAAAAACACTACTATTTTGCTCACTATTTATCACAGTCATTTATAATAGTTGTAGGTGCACTTAGGGTTCTAAGGGGTCTATATAGGCTTGTTTACATTATTTAGAGATCATGGAGATTGAAATGATCATGATGTATGGGCTCCAATATTTCTTATCACTTCAAACTTCCATGTACCTTTTCTCATTCTTTGACTGGTTCAAACTGTAAACACCTTTCTTGACTGTGTTTTTTACATTAGAGAGGACACTTGTAGGTTGAAATGCATGCTTTAGACCTTATTTATATGACTAATGTCCTCATTTCAGTTTTTAACACTATTATATATCTAAGATAATTCATATTATACTTGGATTAATATCTATCATCAAGATATCTAGTTCAAATGTCAAGATCACTCTATAAACAACCTATAAGGCTATATTTGTAATGAAAAGAGAACCTGTAGCTTGAATTGTGAGGTCAAACACATTGTGTCATCTCTTTTGAATATCCTTATAAATAATAAATGTTAAATTCACCATTTATAACCACTCATACATGGGGCATAGACCTTATTTTCAAATTGGGTGGAGAAAGGTCCTTTTTGGACTCAGGCCAATAGGTTTCACTACCTATTCTCAGTGCATAAATTGACAACCATCTAAAAACCAATATCCATTGATCATCCTATATTCAAAATTTTCATGGATATTTTATATTATAGATGATAAAATACAATTTCATTTATATGTATAAAAGGAAAAGGTAACCTTGTTGTATGATCTCAACAAAACATCAAGGATCCTTGTTTTGCTCTTTTTTGGAAAAGGTTCCTATACTTGTCATCTAACCTTAGAGCATGTTTCCAACATCCATGTTGCCAATTTGACACCTAAAATGAGTTTTAAATGTTATCCCCACATGTTATTACTTCAATAATAGTTTCAACACATGTTTAAGCACTCCAAAGTAACTCCTCAACTAACACCACCTATAGGTGGACACTGTCATATATAGGCAGTAAATGTGAGAGTTGGCAGTAGATATGGATTTACATGATTGTGAAAAATTATAATATTTTAAAGGTTTATAATTATTCAATTAACACTATAAAATACTTAAATACTTATCAAAACTCCATTCCACCATGAATTCATCTCATGAGGTTCTTGTAGATGCACATTAACGGTTGCCTGACTATGTTGAAGTAGAGTGGACATAATTTGAATAAGGTATGTTGATGAATGGTATCATGAGACTATATGAGCACACATAAATCCTTAAAAAGTGTTTTTTAATTTATGATAATCTTTATGCAAGTCTCCAAACACCTGTTATAATGTGAAAAGCCTTTACAACCAAAAGCTATAGGGCAAGCAATAATATCTAGTGACTGTTTGTGTGGCATATGAGCTCAAAATCTATGAGTATAACCTTGGAGACAAAATTTTTAAGGTAAAAATAAATAGGATAGCTGTGAAAAAATGAAAATAAAACCATCACAATCCCTTGGAACCATTGAAAAAGCATGAAAATTTAGAAAATGGTGGAAACCTGTCTGTCATCCCATATGAGACCAATATGTAAACCTAAGATGATTGGCTCATAAAATCAACTTGAAACATGAAAAAAATAATGGATAACTTTATATAAGGAATCCAACATCATATTTAATCAAACTCAACAAATTTTTTCTATGGAATTCTCTAAATCAAGGCAAAACCCATAGGGTACATAGATTTGCAAGCAAAAAAATACAGTCAACTTCATGAGGATGGTTCATGAAGCACAAGCTGAAATTATTAAAAATATTTATATTAAAATTAAGTTATATTAGTGTAATTTCACTTCCCCAAGGCCTTTTATTTGAAACCTCCCTTGTTGGCCATACCAGTTACAAATCTAAAGACTGGTTCTATATGCCTAAAAGGGTGAAAAAGGAGCAAAATGGTTTTGGTCCAAAAATTAAACTTGTATAGAACTTAAAAAATGTAATTAAGATTTAGGAAGTTGAAGGGACATTTTATGATATTTTCCCATATGAAACACTTCCCCATGGGTTGAACAAGTGCTAAATTCCCTTTTTCCCAATAAAACTACTCTTTCTTCCATATCACCTACCACTTTTAGTTACCAATAGTTGATTAAGACATGTGAGGACACATAGTAGTGAAATAACCTTTTTCAACCTTCACACTTCTTAATAAATCTATACAACTCATTAAGTGCCCCTTTTTTGACCTCAAAATGACTAAAAAGACTAAAATGACTAAGGACCAAGGTTGGTATAACATTAAATGACATAAATTTGCTTATAAAACACCTTATAACGTCTATAATAGACCCCCAAAACACCTAAAACTCATGATTTTACCTATAAGTGCCCTAATTTGACCTATAGGGTCAAATTTGGTCAACAAATTAGTGACTCATAGGGGTAGTATGCTTGCTATACTAACTAGACTAGTAGCCTTATCATTCCATTAGGCTTAGGGAGTCATCTAAAATCTAAGACAAAAAAAAGAGACCTTTGACCATTGATAATAAGCTTGACCAAGACAAGATAAATAATTGACTACCTCAACCACACAAAATAAAGGACACATACCAAACAAAGCAAACCCACTAACAAGACACACATGTGCTCAAAGTGCTTAGGAAAAACAAGAAAAAAATAGCTATATACAATTAAAAATTAAGCATACTTCCCTTTCTAGGATCAAAATGAAAGTTTCTTTCATCATCTTCTTCATGAGATGTAATATGGTGCAAATCATGTTACTTTTTAGATTGAACACTTAATAGATCAGATCTATTTATTGGCACTTCAATTACCATGCTCTCAAGTAAACCATATTAAAATAGGTCTGAAATGTACAATTATTCCTCTTGCATCTAAACAACCTCAACCTTATCATATGTATCCTCAATTACAATGTCAAATAGTGATTCAACAAGTCATACCTTCTTGACTTCCATAGTGCTCTCAATAAGATTGGGCTTCATCTCAACTGCAAGTTCTTCTATCTAATTAAGGAGCTCCACATATTATTCCAAATCTAGGTCATTTTCCTCCATTTAATCCTCCTTTGTCACCTTACCATGTACTTGATTCTTAAATTGACAAAACTCTTCAAGCCCTTGAAATAAATCCATTTACAATTGCCAATCATCCTTGTCCTCTTTATCATCTAGAACCACTACCTCTTCAATATTCTCTTCTTAATGTATGACATCATAAATCTGGTGTTATTCAATTTCTAATGCATTTGATGTTGATTCAATATCAGGCTGAAGTATTGGGTCATCTACAATAACATCTTGCACATTGGTCTCAAAAGAGTTTTCTAGGGATGCAACCTCTTTGGGAAAGACTTGAAATTGTTCTACATCCATAATATCACATTAATATTCATACTTGAGATGATTATCCACAAATTTTTGATCAGATTTAGAGTCTTCTTCAAGGGCTGCAAGATTCTCCATTTCTTTCTCCTTCTTTGTGATTCCAAGACTAGGCATTTTGAAGTTATGTGACCTATCCTAATGAGGCTGCCAAAGAGGTAGGCTTTCTTCAAGAAAGAATTTTGAATTTTCCTCAAACAACTACTCTTATCTATGTTCCCACACCATAGGTCCATAAAGGCAAAGGTTTATGGGATGGGGACAATATGAACTAGTTAGTGGAGGTGGAACAAAGGGCTCAAAATTAGGTTGAGAATGAAAAGTAAGAGGTTCTTTTTGGTGTTCTTGGGGGAAGGGGAGGTATAATTTGGGTTAATATGGCTTGGTTATCTTCCTTCCACTTGAAAATAACTTCATTAACATCTAATTCAACTCAATAAATCTCTTAAGGGAGGTTAGATGGGGTGTGTTTAGGCATAGGATCTTCTTTTGGGTCTAAGCCTTCCATCACACCTTGACTTAGCAATCTCATATTTGACTCTAACTCTTTCATTTTCTTGGTTAGGTTCTCCTAGAAAAGTCTTTCTTAAAGTTCATAGGCATAATCATGAGGATAATGAATGTAAGAGGGTTGACATGGAAGACATGAGGTCTCTTCTTGAGGAAGGGTGAGAGTGGCTTGCAAAGGATCAAATTCATTCTCAACCTCACACTCCTTATCAAATCTTCTATCCTCTTTCTTTCTCCATGATTACACTATCTTACTCCAGCTTAGGATATTAGGATTATAAGTCTTCGTTTGAGGTGGTGATGTAATTTGAGGAGTGGGTGAAGTGTTCAAGGAACTTGGAATATCCTTAGGCTTGGATTCTCCACCTTGTCTCCAACTTGGAATGTCATATCTATGGGTCACTCCTTGAGATGGGGATGCAACATGAGGGGGAAATGAGGACTTGAAATCTAATTCCTTTGCTTTTAACATGGAATAATACATATGCATATTAGCCAACTCAATCTTCCTATCAAGATTAGCTTCAAACACAAGGTTTCTCCTTTCAACTCTCTCTTCCAACTAATGGGGAGAAGGATGACTTTGGTAAGTTTGATTGGGCTTATGAATAAGAATTAATTAAGACTGATATCGAACTTGGGGAAGTGTATATGAAGTTTGATAGGTTTGGTGAGGTTACCTTTCATGAATTCTTAGCTTATCCTCTAAGGAAGAAACCAAGCCATTCACATCTAGCATCTCACTTATAAGCCTTTGTCAATTGGCTCTCTCAATAGGTTCCCACCCTCTTTTGACTAGATCTAATGCATCTCTCACCTTATAAATAAGATGACTAGGAACCTCTTGAACACATACCCTTAGAGTATTAAGCTCAAACATGTAAATCTCATAGCCCAAAAGTGTTTTTTTTAAATGTGAAAATTGATTGACTTGATTAGTGGGTAGGTTGACTAGGAGAAACAAGATATTAAAGAGGCTGACTATAGGATTGATACACTTCATGTTAAATCTAGTACACTTCATGATATGGCTGATTAAGAACTTGATCTTGTTAATAGGGAATGGCATAAGCTTTAAATGTCTCACCAACTTATGTAAAACATTTCTCAACACCAAAATTATCCATGAAACCTCATTGAAATTAAGAACACAATTAAAAATATTACCAACAATATTCAAAAGGAAACATGGGCTGCTTGAGTAGTTGTTGTATCTTTGGAGTCATCATTGATGCTTGGATAGATGCCTCTAAAGGCTGATTGTTGAAAGACAACACTAAAAATATTTTAACTTTTTAGATTAAGATTCCCATTGGGCATGCCAAAAACTATTGTCACTTGGATTTATACCCTTTGAAGAGATGCCTAAGCTCTCCTCATCCAAGTGGCACAATTGAAACTCCTCTAAGCTTGTGATTAGCCTATGAATGAAGTGAATTTCTAGATAAGGCTATCTCCCTTGATGTACCACTTTGGATCACTAATACACATAAAATTTAGGGGGGGGGGGAAGGGAGAGAGAAAATTGAAAGTAAACTATCCTAAGGGAGGTGATACACCAAATTTGTTGATGACTTCCAACCAACTACATGTTACACATGAGAACAAGGGACAAATTAAACATACACTTCTCCAATCTGCATCTTCTCACATCAATGTTACATTATGAGGTTATGGATGAATGCTTAGGCTAGGAAGATTAGATAAGAGGCTTATAATGGAACTATTTGAATAGACTAATTCACTAAACCTTGACACTTCCTAAAATAATTCACATGCCCTATAAGAAAAAACTTTTAGACTACAAATAGGATGAAAGAATGAGACAACATGCTAAGGAATCCATAGTGTTCACTAATCAAGATCCAACATTCAAGTAAAATAAACTATCAATAGTCATGAAGAGGTAAAAATAAGTAGTCTTATTTTTCCATGGTATGTAAAATGAATAGAAATTCACCATACTCAGGTGGAACATAAGTTACAATGGCCAAAATGGCTAGTTATTATAGAACTTGAGAGAGAGAGGAGAA
The DNA here is from genome assembly GCA_037957365.1 of Torreya grandis. Lineage (NCBI taxonomy): Eukaryota > Viridiplantae > Streptophyta > Pinopsida > Cupressales > Taxaceae > Torreya > Torreya grandis. The sequence continues at coordinate 5,437,420 of JARHVA010000266.1, forward strand.
GAGAGAAGTCCAAGGGTAAAAAGGAAACTTGTCAAGATGAGAGAATAAATTAATTGTGTATGAGAAGAGGATATGTGACAAACCATGAAATTTCATAAAGCATAAGTGTCCATCTAATTCATAAAACTCATGAAAAGTAGCATGAAACTCCTCATTCTAGCTTAGAAAACTACCTTCATGATTTGGACATATTTGAACATCAAAAAATTGATTAGGGATACATATGATAATTTGAATGAATTTTAAGGGTTTAAAACATGCCTCTCCATGTATATTTTGTAGGTGTGGTCATCTAAAACCATTTGGGAATGAGCCATCATCATCTATAGTCCAAAAAACTCTTCTTTCATGTACCCTACACACTTGGCCTCGAAATTAGATTATTACATGAAAATACATGAGAGGGAGTGTATGAAAATTTTAAATACAATACATGACCTTAGAAGCATTAGGGACACCTTAAAATCACTTCCACTTAGAGTTTTCACACTTCTCACTAGCTTGGTCACTATGCCAGTTTTGACCGGCTAAGATGAAGCTATTTTTTGAATACTTTGGAGTATTTAAATTAATTAAATTTCCATAGGGATTTATAAAAATACTATATCTTCCTCCCAAATTTTATTTCATCCTTAGACTCCTTCTAGAACCTAAAAAACACAAAATAGTCAAAAATACCCTATTTTTCACCATGTCTATATAATTCTGTATAGAGAAAAAGGGTGGGAATGAGAATGAGAGAATTATCTACAAGGTGAAATCATCATCCTGATCAAAATAGTCAATTAGAGTAGCTATCCAACTCCATTTCTCCAAACTAGTCATTGGCAAGGGTTTAGGCCTATTTTACCCTCTTAAGGTTCGTTCATAAAGTTATGATATTGTAATTGTAAAAAAATTTAACAAAAATGTTCTTCAATATTCCTAATAACTTCCCCAAAATCCCTTGGATTCCATTCAAATCATCCTAAGAGATATGAGCATCTAAACTTGACTTATCGAGCTCTTTTCTCCCTTTCCACAACCCTGATGTTGTCTTTTGGGCCAAAAATGGCTTATTTGTGATTTTTATGACTTAAAAAATCTTTATCATCTATTTATAAACCATAAAAACATGTTTCAATCTATGGGGATTCTAATCTCATGCTATAAATATGAATGACCCCCCATTTGGCTCTAGCCTAAACCTTGTTTAACATGCCTGAGTTGGATTTTAGCTCAAAACATGAACTCCTTGTGCTTCATCTATATTAAAAAAGATTAGTAACATAAAAAATTACTTCAAAAACATGTTTCAAATGATTATATATCTTTAATTATGCTAAAAAAGGTTTTGATGTCTCATTTGTGCACTAGGCCATAACTTGCCTAGTAGGCTTCCCTGCAACTCTAGCCACCTATACCACTTTGTTAAATTTAATACCTTTATGTTTGATTTAAAATGTTTTTTTTTTATGTTATAAAAATTTCCAAATCCTCTTTAAATTTATAAACATATCTTGGTTCACCCATTCCACCATTCTTCCCAAGATTACAGGTTTCATGCACAAAAGGAGTGCCCTCTGTTTGAGACAAAATAGAAGGCGCTCCCATATTTACCCAAACAAATGTGAATATTATATGGTCTTCAGCAGGTTTTAAATATGTTATACACCAGAAATTAACCCTTTAATAGGTGATTTGACCTCTCAAATTTACTAGAAACTCAAGATAGACTTATAGGCAAAGGACTGTGCATATGATAGTAAAAAAAGGAATGTGTATTGCCCTTTAAAACCCTTTATTTGATTATTTTACATAATGATAGTGTTATGAGGTTTATTTATTTTTGATTAATTTTATCTCATCTCCATTTCTGATTCCAAATCCCAACATATTCCTTATACCTTTCTCTTAGTTAAGACCGTATGCAGGATTTCCTGTATTCCCTGTTTTCCTTACTCAAGGGTGACCCCTATAAGTAAATTTTGAATAGTTTTACCCTAACATTATGTGAAAGATATTATTGAGACCTACCAATAACTTTTTAAAATTACCTATATCAATTTTCCTCATGTTGATGCCATTCACACACCAAAAACACTACTATTCTACTCACTATTTGTCATAGTCATTTATAATAGTTGTAGGTGTACTTAGGCTTCTAAGGGGTATGTATAGGCTTGTTTACATTGTTTATAAATCATGATGTATGGGTTACAAGATTGCTTATCACTTTAACCTTCCATGTACCTTTTCCCATTCTTTGATTGGTTCAAACTATAAACACCTTTCCTGACTATGTTTCTTACATTGGAGAGGACACCTATAGGTTGAAATGCATGATTTAGACATTATTTATACACCTAATGTCCTCCTTGAATTTTTTCACACTATTATATAGATACACTCATTCATCTTATACTTGGAAATTCTAGAGTAATTCAAACATGTAAGTAAGATTTAAGAAGTTGAAGGGACATTATATGATCTTCTCTTATGTGGTACACTTCCCCATGGGCCGTACAAGTGCCAAACTCCCCATTTTTTGCAAGAAAAATGCTCTTTATTTTGAATCAGCTACCACTTTTAGTTACCAATAGTTGATTGAAACATGTGAGAACACATTTCACAAGACAACCTTTTAGAACCTTCACACTTCCCAAGGAATCCATACAACTCGTTAAATATCCCTTTTTTGACCTCAAAATGACTAAAATGACTAAGGACCAAGGCTATTATAAAATTAAATGACATCTATATTAGACCCCTAAAATACCTTAAACTCAAGTTTTTACCTATAAGTGCCCTAATTTGACCTACAGGGTCAAATTTGGTCAACAATATCTTTATAAAGCTGTGATGATTTGTTTAAAATTAAACAAGGATTTTAATAAGACTAAGGACAAGACCAAATGGTTTTTGCATTTTTTTTGGTTTTTCTATTTTTTTAGATTTTTGACTAATGGTGAAACTATGAATGAGGGGAAAACCAATTCTATCATTAAGGATAGAGGTGTTAGTGGATGGAATGGATGAGGGATTTAATATGGATCTCCAAGGAATACATTGTGTAGGAACCATATGCCCAATTTTCCAAGTGCCATGCTAATGTTGATGTGTGTAGTGTGCTTTGAAGAGGATCTGATGCACCAAGTTGTTTCCAAAACATGTTTCAAGACATTTTCCATGCCCTTATCAAGGTTAAAATTAGGGATAATTACAATCACAATGAAAATGATGGTATGGTTTAGTTATAGGGATGGTTAAGGTGGTTAGAATTAGATGGAGAAATGGACCTACCCCCAAGCGCAAGGTACTTATATCCAATATATTTATGCATGATGCTAGAAATTATTTTTTATCTTGGTACTTTCTTAAGATGCAATAATGATGGTCTTCAACTTTGGATGATTTTTATCTCTCTCTCTCTCTCTCTCTCTCTCTCTCTCTCTCTCTCTCTCTCTCTCTCTCTTTTAAATTTTTGAATGTTTTAATATTTTTTTTGACTTTTTTATTTTTTTTTGTACTTTTGAATCTTTTGATGTGGCATAATTTTATCCCTAAATTAGGGAAGTGTTTGATATTAATGATGTTCATGGGTTCATACAACTCCTATCCATATCATGTGGCTAACTTGTATGCTTCACAAATTCTGTTATGAAGTTCTTTGATCAATAAATTGGTTTCTTCTAAATTTGGACGTCTTAAAGAGATACCAGCATAGCCCCTATGATACAAGGTGCCACTAAGGAGGGCGAAAATGGATGAACATTAGATAAAGGATTTTATTTGATTATGTGAAATATTTAGATGAAGAATTTTATCATGAGGTAAGTGTAAATGACATGATATCAAAGAGAAGCAAGACCAACATTTGCACACACTAGTTTAGATCTTGAATATTTTATGAGTGTTTCATATGATAGAATTTTGCATGATTTAGGAAGGAGATCAAATATGTCTAAATTTTTTTTTACAAGGGTGACCACATTTTAACATTCTTCCAAATTGAGAGTTGATGCAATTTAATGATTTTGAGATCTTTTGTTGTAATTATGTTAACATCAATGGTTTATTCATCAAGTGATTTGGAGTTATCCTAAAATTATGTTGGTGTAGGGGGAAGATTGAGTTCCTTTTCTATTGGCACATCGAAAAGGTTTTCAAAAATAGACTCATCTTTATTTTTTTGTTTTTCATTTTTTTCATTTGATAACACTTTTAGAGCATAGATTTTCACCCTTTGAGAGGGAATTTCAAGTCCTCTCAATCTAAGATACACATGAGAACAATCCTAGGTTGTGGGTGACCTAATGAATGGATTGAAAATCTAGATAAGGGATAGCTACCTTGATGTATCACTTAGGATCAACCAATAATATACTATCTTGCAAGGAAAAGGGAGAAAGAATCTATGAACTAAATGGGGTGATACACCAAATCTTTTGACCATTACCATTGATTTCCATGTGTAGTAAGACTTATAAGACTACAATAAACATACACCTATCCTAAAATAACCTATCACATTAATTATTTTTAAAGAGGTAAGGCAATATGAGAGTAGAAGGGAATATTTTTTCCACTTCTAACCCAAATGATACCCTTGATGACACTCTTCACAACCTGCAATAGAGAAACAAACTATAAGAAGGCAAGGAGAATAGGATAATAAAACAAGGTGAGCTAAGTCTACACTTGTTTAGATAAACCATTCAAATATTAACACAAAATACAATCATAGAAATAGGTAAAAATTGTCATTTATTGATTAATAGGCATACAAAGAGTAGGGCTATTCCATACTCCTAGTGGAAGGATCTATTCCAAGTTTTGTAAGGCTGCATATATAGAAGAAGAATGTGAGAGAAAGAGAAAGAAGACATTGAAAGAATCCATAATGATTGTAAGTCTATCATAGATAAGTTACAATCCAAGAAAAGAGGTGAGAAATACTACTATCATTTATCTTCAACATGTGTTGGCTTGGTAGATGATGTATCTCATGACGTTGGCATAAGATATCATAATTTTCTTCTATGACTCATCCTCTCTTCCTTGGAACTACCCATTCTTGGATTAGGAATTAAAATATCCTATCATGACACATGTACTTGATTATCTTGTCTTAGTTACCACTTATAAACTATGTATTAGTTATAGTCTTCATTACATACAACTCCCATTACCCTTGGTGAAATTTAGCTCATGTTTGCAACTTCTTTATCCTCATGCTAGTAAGAAGACACTCTTATAAAGGACTCAATATGGATTGAAAACTAATTTTGGAACCTTTATATCCATATGAAATACTTTTTTAGACTCACAAACCTCTTTATAGGCTTAAAAAGACATCCCAAAAATGATCAAAGTTCTGCATATATCTCTATACCCTTATTTAGGCTTGTAACCTACAAATTTAGGTCATTTTATTATGTTTTCCACTTCACACATGCCAAAGAATGGATTATTAAAGTAAACCCAATACATACATAGGTAATTCAAATCATCCCAAGATAAAATTATTGCATTTGAGGTCATTTAGAGGGTAAACACAATCATCAAGTCACCAAGAGGGTTTTATGCTTGCAACTTTCTTAAAGTTGATTCATAAACCCTAGAGCTTTGAGATCAAAACCAATACCAAAAGGTTTGAGTGTAAATATACCCCATCTTCCCTAAAGAGCATAATAATCCATGAAAATTCTCTTTGGAGTTTAAATGCAAAATTATCAAGCTTTTTAAACTTTTCACAAGGTGATAGAAGGGTTTTGAGTGGTTTCACTTCTTAAGCATTGTTCATAAAGATATGGGAGTTAATGAATGAACTAAAACCAAGATCCTCATGTTATAAAAATTCTTCACCTCTCACATTATGCTCAGTATCCCATGAAAACTCTTAGGGAAACTCTAACCACAAAAAAACCTTCTCGAGTTGGTAGACTTGGCATGTTTAGGTTGAGAGAGAGTTTTCAATCTTATAAGCTCTCAAAATGAATTTTGTTGGTTAGAGTTGATTATAATAGGTTTAAAAACACCCACATAATGTATACATATATTATCCTATATTCCTTGAGGTTTGATAATGGTCAAACCTACTTTTCATGCCTGTAGGTGATTAAGTAGGACTTTAGGCCTGATTAGTCTTCTTGGTCCTCTAACTCCATTTTATTACCTCAAAAACTTATGAAGAATTTATTAGAATTTAAAAAACCATGTGTGTATATATATTTATCTTTCCCTCATACCTCACTATTATCATTTAGCACAACAAATGCACTTATTCCATTACACCTATAATATGCATGCAGTTCTTCATTTACTCATAATACCTTACTAGGCTTGAGAATAACTTCATTTGTGTGATTTATTATTTCCCCAGTGACATAAATATATATATGATAATTTTATTTAATGTTTATCAGACCTATCACAATCTTCAATCTTCATTCTCATAACCCAAGGATGCAACTTTTCCTCATATTGCTCACACTTACCTGTAGGTCCTCATTTAGTCAAGCCCCTTTTCTTGCATCTTCTCACCTTAACAGCCTATAAATAACTTCATGGTATTTTTATCACCCTATAATAATGTCTCATAAAAACTTAATAGGTTTTATACATCTCAAATCAGCTCAAGATACTCATTGAGATCCTCTCATAGGTCTGCATAGTAAATTTGGCAAGAGGCTTAAGAGAGTTGTAGGTGGTCCTTTGTTATGGGGTTTTAATCAAGGTTAAATAAATATTTTTGGAGCATATTTAAATTTTTTGAGACATGGTAAGAGGTAATTATCAAATTATCATCCTCCTAAACCATCCAACATATGGCTATTAAGGTGAAACTCTTCATTCCTTAGGCCTAGAATCGAGAAACATACCTCAAACTGACTTGCCTGGGTGAAGCTTGTAACCAACTGAGTATTTAGGTATTACTAGTGATTATAAAAATAATGGATAATTTATTCACAATCTCTCTAACTTATTAAAATATTCTTAACTCTTCATTCAATATGATATGTGCTTTCCCTTATTCTGCCTGTGATAGGCCTATGTGTGAACATTCTAGGATTTGAGCCATACTACCTTGATTTTGGATCATCTTTTCCTCTTAAATGGTTTATCCTTAATCCTTAGAACATTATGGGGATTGTTTACATGTTTTATAATCCTTTATAGTGAGAAACTTTAAAAAATTCATTTATCTTTTAGTCCTTCTTGTAGACCTGATAATCTACCTATAGATGCCTAGCTTTCTAATTTTGGATCATGACCAACCATGATCTTGAAAGGGTTTAAGGTTTAAATGTAGTTGAAAATAACTATTAACATATTTATGATATGATTATGACCATATATCAACCACCATATTTTACTGAGCTCATCAACACTAGATGTTTTCATTTAATAACAATGGATACAAAACTTCTTCAACCACACAGACCTATACATATGAATTTAACTCTCATGCATATGAGTTTTCACTTGGAGATGATATAAAAGGATTAATTGAATTTTTTAAAGATTTATACCTTATTTATACTTGATTTCAACCTTACTTATGTGGACAACACCTCACACTTCTCAAGAAACCTATCTAATCTTGCAAATCTTAGAAAAACACAACATTTCTTTCATTAACAGATCAGGACCTAGGAAGATAACACTAATTTTGATATTGAGAGAGTCACTTGGATACATAAAAAAGTCCTTCAATCATTATTCTACCCTCATCATCATCCAAAGTGCATTAAAATGGAAAAAAATGAGCTTGGAGTGATTTGTATGGGTTTTAGAGGCTCCACATTCTTAACAATGACTAATAGAGCCCAAAGGATCTTTCTACCAAAAAATAACATAGATTGAGAGGGTAGATGGACCCCATCCAAAACCTACTATAGCTGGTCCTGATATGATCCCTCCTTCATGAATGATCCTCAACAAAACTGCCTTATTAAGCTTACCAAGAACCCGATGTAGAAATGGAGGTTATTTTTACCTTTTTTGTGCTTGTCAATTATTCACAAGCATGAATCTAAGTCTAAAGTGACTGGAGAGAACATTTGATATGCTTATAAGTTGGTCTTCAATGAATTTTTTTTGGAATGAGGACTCTACAGACCATGTTTCTTTAAGAAAACTACCGTATCTTGCCTTTTGACCTTGTTGGAGCCATGAACTAGGTGGATATGGATCTTCTCCTGACCTGTATGGTGATGAAATGATGTACTAGATAATTTCTCATCTTCCCCCCCTTAAAATTTATTCATTATATCTTGTTTGGATGTTAGAAATGAAGGATAGGTGGTTAAAAAAGTTTCCAAATGTTAGAAAATTATTTTGAAACACTTTGGTCAAGATATACAATCTAGGTAAAAATGTCATGACATTCAATAATGCAAAATAACATGAAAAAAATCTATACAATTACATTAGACTTTCATATTTGATCTTTCATAACAATTCTCACCACAATCTTAGAACATGCTATAAGACTAAATCAAAAGAACATCTTAATCTTATCAAAACAACCTTAACCTATAATAAACACATGAAATAGTTGAATGACTTTTGATGACATGACTAAATGATTTGACTCCATTTCCAACTAGAACACTCTAAGAACTCTATAATCTGCCAAAAATGACACAATGCTTACTACCATGATACCAATATAACTATGAAAAAACCTCTCTGATGGATATTAACAAATTTAATATCATAATGACCAAAGTTTTGAATGTCACTCACTTATGGTGGCCAATTTTGGCTAACATATTTGATTACCTCCTGGGATTTCATGCTTGCTATGCATCTAGACTAGTATCCTTGCATCCATTGGGCTATGGGGTCACCTATCTCTTAACTTTAGAATAGATTAGACATTAAACCTAATTATAAATGCCTTGAAATAATAAAAGGTAACTGATGATACCTACACCAACACACAACGACAAGAAACAAGGAGAACACACACAACAAAGTAATAAACAACTAGATCTACTAAACAAAAGTGAAACAACACTTGGAGTAAGGAGAGATGACTAATATACCCTATACTAACCTACTCTAACAACTTGAGATATACCTAAACAAAACCATGAACTAGTAGAGAAAAGTATCTACCTTTTTTTTCCAAGATCATGTGACTATCAAGCTTGATGGAAGCCATGAGAGAATAGACGAGGGGAAACTATACGCTGATCTTGATAACCTCTTCTCCTTGAAAATCAACCTGATGCTCATCCTCCAACTTAATTGAAGCATGAGTAATCAAAATTGTATGCTTAAACTAATGTTAGACATGTTAAGGCTCATCTTCATGTTCTAAAATGAGCAGTGGCTCCTCCTTATTATCTTCCAACTAAGATAAGTAACTACTAGGAAATGCTCTTGTAGTGGTATACACTTTATCAAATTTCACCACATTACAAACCTTCAACTCTTTACAATCTGTATCAAACTGAATAGATTGATATATGTTTTTTACAACATACTTGTAGAATTGGATTTAAGAGAAGAATCTTCTTGCTCTTTGAGAGGTTGAGGCCAATAGAGGTTTGTTTTATCCTATAAGAGTGAAAAAAATGTATACAAATGGACCAAGAGGTTCATAGCCTATCTTGAAAACATCAAAAAAGTCAAATTAAAATAAGGTAGATTTTTGAAAAGATAAACTTGGAGAGCTACCTCCTCTATGATTATTGGGTTTTTTTAAAAATCTACCTTCCTTAGTCTAGATCAGACTGTAACTTCCCTATAAAAGAGTCTAACCTACTCCTATGAATTCAAACAAGTCCTCTAACTAAACATCACTTGGTTCCATCTCATTTAGAATTTCTTCTAGCTTCATGGGAGCTGGTATAGAGGTATTAAAAATAAGGAATAAGAAGGAATTAAGGTTTGTACCTCCTTTATCATGTTATTGGGACTCTGATCCAGGCAATAATTTAGGTGACAATTTGGGTGATGGTTCTACCCCAATTGATGACGGAACTTTCAGGAGCCATAACTTTTGCACTGTAGCTCTGATTGACTCCCCGTTTGAACCATTGGAAAGATAATAAAGAGAATAACATGATGAGATATCATGGATCTATGATCAATGATTTTTTAACCTTGAAAACCCAATATAAGTGACCCAAATTTCAATTTTAGTAGTGCAGTCTAAAAATAGTAAGTTTTTAAAAATAGTAATTCCTCAAATTCTATATTATTTTAAATCATGGAAGTCAAACCACTTAATATCCCTCAATATTGGTGACCTTACACAACCTCCTCCTAATTTAAAAATGTGTATAAATGAATATGTAACCCAAAATGGAAAGGAGACATCTCTTCCTAGAAATAAGCATATGGTTGTATTGCAATCTTGAGTAATAAAACATCTCTTCTCAGAGAATTAATTATTACTATGTTATTTTGATGTTATTGAAATATCTATCAATCAAAACTTTTGAGTTTTGGATCAGTGGTATCAAAGCAGTTTGTCTTGAGAGTGTATGATCTAGAGGATGAGGTTAGGCTACAAGAAGCTTGGGTGGAAAACAATAGAGCTTCCAAACTATCCACCTATTCGCTCCAAATGACTTCAAATGGAAGATGAAACTGAGACATCTGATCCCTTCAAGGAAATGATGAATGAATCCCTCCAATGGCAATAAGCATAAATGTTGTAATAATTTGCCCAAATTCTCCAACAAATCCCAATAGGAAATTCTGGCTCCTCATCTACACTTTTTGGCTCCTCATCCATGGAATGTCCTTTTAGTTCCCCAACACCTTTCAAGGTTCATATGAATTTTGATATCCCTACATTTGAAGGAAAAATCAATGCTGATGTAGTATAAAATTGGTTGGATCAATTGTCTTCCTACTTTTCTATAAATAAATTCATTGATGGAGAAAAGATCACTTTTGCTCTTTTGAAAGCATAATTACCCATGAAAAATTGGTGGGAAGTGTACAAAAAGAGGTTTAGTAAAAATGACATTGGCCTTGTGGTGGAACCTACCTCGGATAATTTTGTGGAAGTGGTAAAGGAATAATACTATCCCATTAGAGAATATGATGATCTGTACATAGAATGGAAACAACTTTGCCAAGGTAAGGACCAATCTATTCAAAATTACACCAATATTTTTCATGCTTTATCTACAATTGGGCATCCAATAAAGTGAGAAACATAAGACTCAAATATCATGGTGGAATACAATGGTACATATGAGGGGAAATGGAACTCTTTAATTTGGAAACCCTTAGTGATGCATACAAGTTCATAGTGAAGATTGAGCAGAAGCATGGAAGAAAGAATACGAAGAGTCAGCCTTTGAAATGGAAAAGTGACAAGGAAGATCAAAGATGAGGCCAAAATTATAAGCAAAAGGAGTTTAAAGATAAGAAACCCTAGAAGGGGAAGACTAGAAAATGGTGTGATTATCACAAAATGGAACTCACTCCAAAGAAGAATGTCGAGCCATCAAGTCACTGCTTTCTAAGTCACCATACTTGACATCTACTACTCTATCTCATATACAACCTACAGTCAAAGAGGATGAATAAGATATTGTAGATGATGAGCCCAATACCATCATTGCTTCATCATAGACCTATGAGGAAAGGCCAGATGATAAGGAAAGGTTGTTTCACTCCAAATTATGAGTAAAAGGTAAGCCTTTGCATTTCATTCTTAATAGTGGGAGTCAAGAATTTAATCTCTACTAAATTTGTGAGAAGTCTAAATCTATCCATGAAGCCTCACCCAAAGCCATATAGTATTGGATGGTTGAGCCTGAGGAGAGACCTCCATGTCACCCATCAATGTCTTCTTTCATATGAAATAAAACCTTTGCAAGATGAAGTCTTGTGTGATGTGGTCAATTTAGATGTTTGTGATGTACTCGATTAGCCATTCATGTATGATCAACATGGCATCTATGAATCATGAACCCAAAGAATCACCCTCACTCTTGGAATTTGGTGTTATAGGGTACCAGAGGTACCACCTCCCACATCTATCTCCTTGATTAGTGCCAAGAAATGTAAGAGATTAGTGGAGAAGATAAAATAATTCATTCTCATGGTGGTCAAACCAAAAAAATATAATAAGGCTAATGTTACAGTCTTGACTACACAATCAACACAATAATATAAGTAGATAGGACAAATCAAAAGAGAATATGATGACTTATTCAAGTCACCCACAGAAGTTCCACTGCACTACCAGGTAAAACATTATATCAATTTGATCCTAGGATTATCTTTGCCTAATAGTCCTATGTATCATAGATCAATTTTGGATAATGATGAGATAAAAAGATAGATTCAAGAATTGATCCAAAAGGGTTACATCAGGCCAAGCTCTTTACGCTATGGTAGCCTGATTGTCCTGGCACCAAAGAAAGATAAAACATGGAGGCTTTGAATTAACTATCGAGCCTTGAATAAAATCACTGTGAAGAATCACTACCCCCTCCCTAGGATTAATGACCTGCTGGACCAACTCTATGGTGCAAAGTTCTTCACCAAAATTGATCTCAAATCTGGCTATCACCAAATTCTCATCAATCCCACCGATGTCTAAAAGATTGCATTCAATTCTAAGGAGGGGCTCTTTGAATGGTTGGTTATGCCTTTTGGCTTAACTAATATAGCTGTAACCTTCATGATGATGATGGATGAAATATTATGACCCTTCACCAACTCATTTATGGTTGTCTACCTGGATGACATACTCATCTACAACAGAACATTGGAGGAACATCTGCAACATGTTTGTAAGGTGCTTCAAACTCTTTGGGAGCATAAGTTGTATGTAAATCTTGACAAATACACATTCAAGATGAAATAAATTTAGTACCTAAGGTACATTATGAATGAGAAATGGGTCCATGTCAATCTAGAGAAGATTTAGGTAAGTCACGAATGGCCTACACCAAGGACCCTCATAAAACTTCACAGCTTCTTGGGTCTTGTAAATTTCTATCACATGTTTGTTCTTGGAATCTCACATGTTGCTTGGCCACTAACCCAAGTGACTAAAGGAGGAGCTAAGGCTACATTTTAGTGGGGAAAAATATAATAAAGGTCATTTGAGAATTTTAAGAATAGACTTTTCTCAGCCCTTGTTCTTGCCTTGCCAGACTTGCATCAACCTTTTGAGTTGATGATAGATGCATCTAAATATGCCATGGGAGCTATCATCATGAAACATGGCCATCATATTACATATCATATTAAAACTTTCACTAATATAGTTAAGAAATACCTCACATATGATAAAAATATATATGCCATTATGCAAGCCTACAAATAATGGAAACACTACATCTTGGGGAAAGAGACGGTCAACCACATTGACCATAGACTATTAGAATTCATCTAGATGCAGAGCAAACTATGAAATGAGAGGCACCAAAAGTGGGCCACATATCTACAACAATTCCATCTAATAATCAAAAAAAAAGGGGAGCTCAAATATGGCCATAGATTGTCTGAGCCACCCACCAATTACTATACTCACAATAGTTCTTGACCTATGTAGACATGAGACTGCAACTTGGGGTGCTCTGTATGAAGCAGATCTTACCTTTGCTGATACATATTAGGTAATTCAAGAAGGTAAACATGTTTCTAATTTTTATTTTCAAGATAATGTCCTCTGTCATATGGGGCACATATGTGTTCCAACTATAGAGCAATAGAAGATGATATGGGAAGCACATTTTAATAGGGCAGCTAGACACTTTGGTGTAGAAAAGACATTGGTAGTTCTTAAAAAACACTTATAATAGCCCCATATGTGAAAGGATGTGGAAAGGGACCTCAAATATTACACCCCATGTGTGATATCTAAGCCAAAAAATAAGAAGCAAAGATTGTACACACCATTGTCAAAACAAACCAGGCCTTGGGAATCTATCTCAATGTATTTTCTCTCAAGTTTTCCCACTTCAAAACATGGTAAGAATTGTATTTTTGTTGTAATTGATCATTTTTTTAAAAATTGTTATCATGATTTATTATAAGAAAAATATATCTGCTAAAGAAATTGCTCAACTATATTTTAGTCATGTATGGCTCCATTTTGGTCTCCCCAAGTCCATTGTCTCAGATCAAGATAGCAAGTTCTTGAGCATCTTTTGGTCCACTCTATGGAAGATGATGGATACCAAGCTGATGAAGTCCATATATTGATGGTTAGATAAAAGTGGTGAACCTTTTGATTTTTCACATGATTTAGATGTATCAATCTAAACATCCATGCACATGGGATGAGGGGCTTCTTTTCATACAACATGGATAAAATCAGGCCCTGCATAGCTCGACCAAGCATAGTCCATTCCAAGTATGCTTTGTGTTCCAACCCATGGAACTAATTGATATAGATATTCCATTCTCCACCATGGAATACAAACCTCATGGGAGATATGAGGTATGCAAATCAACAAAGTTCATTGAGCAAATGCAATACATCCAACAACAAGTTTATGACATCTTAGAGAAGATAAATTAGAAGTGTAAGCAATGCCATGAAAAATATAGGATTTCACACCATTTTTTGTGGGTGACAAGGTTTGGTTGTGGATTCAAAAGGAATGATTTGTAGGCCCACATTAAAAATTCATCCTTTGCGATATGGTCCCTACACCATCACCAAAAAAGTTGGAGAAAATGCTTTTGAGTTGAACCTACCAACCTACCTTAGTCTGCATCCAATATTCAATGTGGAGCTCCTCAAACCATATCATCCACCTCTATTAGACACTTTATTTGTAGTATAATAACAAGAAATTGATGATCTTGATCTATAGAGTTTTTCTCCAGTGGAGGAAGATCAGATTGTGGACACCTGGATGAAGACAACAAGAAGATTCTCTATTTCACTTTATTGGGTGGTCAAAAGGGGATAGCTTAGACACCAAGGTGAGTGGCTCACAAAAAATCAAATTAAGACAAAAATACCACACTTGATGAATAATATTGATTCAATGGGGACCATTTCTTCTCAAGGGGGGAGGAATGATCTGGGCAATAATTTAGGCGATAATTCAGGTGACAGTTCTACCCCAATTGATGATGAAACTTCTGCGAGCCATAACTTTTGCATTGTAGCTCTGATTGACTCTCCACTTGAACTATTGGAAAGATAATAATGATTAGAATATGATGATATATCACCAAAAACTACTTAGTGGTTTTTGACCCTTGAAAACTGAATGGAAGTGCCCCAAATTTTAATTTTAGTAGTGTAGTCTAAAAATTGTAAGTTTCTAAAAATAGTAATTCCTTGAATTCTATATTATTTTAAATCATGGAAGTTGAACCACTTATTCTCCCTTGAGATTGGTGACCTTCCAAACCCTCATCATACTTTAAAAATGTGTATAAATGAATATTTAACTTGAAATAGAAAGGAGACATCTCTTCCCAGAGATAAGCATATGGTTGTATTGCAATCTTGAGTAATAAAACATATCTTCTCAAAGAATTCATTTTTACTATGTTATTTTCATGTTCTTGAAATATCTATCAATCAAAACTTTTGATTTTTAGATCAGACTCAAAGCAATCTTTAGAAACTTCTAATGAATCCTTAAGAGCTTCTTCTTTTGTTACAACAACTTAATCATAATCTTGTTTACATTGGGAAAGATCATCTCTTTCAAGGTTTGCTATCACTTGATCAACTTGTAGTCCATCAAGATCACCTTTCTCTTCATTTTAAAAGACTAATTTTATTCTCTATTCACCAAGAGTTGTTCCAATGATGATTCATTCATCATATTCACTTGAAATATCCTTCTCATAGCCTTCTTGTGGCTCACTTATATCTGTAACTTGGTCTTCCTAATTTACATCCCATAGAATAAGTTCTTCTTCAAGGGTGGGTTGATCAAGCTCATGAGTAAGATTTTGGATTTTGAAATCAATGAGATTATCATTCTTCTCCTTCCATTCACCAATCAATATCTTAAATCTTGATATGATTTTATCTTCAACCTTCTTAATAAGGACTTATTTATTATTTTGGATGCTTTCTTGGATTGACCTCCATGATGGGAATATTTGAGGTTATTAAGGAGGGATGGGTGGGTATTGTATAGGAAAAGGTTCCTCTTTAGCCTAAATTTCCCAATCTAAGTTTTTTTTTTCATTTTGCTTATCCCATGACTCCACCACTTGGTTCTAACTTAGAATGTTAAATGACCTTTTTGGGAGCTATCGAAGAAGGGGAAGAGGGTTTTGTGCTAAGAGTTCCTCATTATTTTACCTCCAAGAAAAAATCACATTCTTCAATTATGATTTATCTTAGTCTTCATGGATAACTCCAGCTTGAGGAAAGGATGGAGCTTACATAAGCATAAGCTTTTTTTGGTGGTATATTATAGCCTGGTGTAGATTGCAAGCAAAATAAAGCTAATATGGAATAGGATAAGGCACATGAGACAAATTATATTGAAATTTTTTCATCTCATGTACCAATAACTTATCATATATACACTAAATTAAGCCACCTGTATCTAACATATCAATGGTTAGTCTTTGTTGATTCTCTCTCTCAATAGGTGCCCACTTACCCTTAACCAACTCTAATGAGTCCCTCATATTATGAACAAGATGAATAGGTAAAATTAGAACATAATCCATTTGTATATCAAGATCTCTCATATGTTTTTCATATCCTAATAGAGTTTGATTAAAGCTTGAGATAAACTGACTATAAATGTGACTATGTTGACTAGAAAAATCATAATTTTGACAAGGCTGATTAGAGGGATGAATATGCTACCAAAGACGTTGATTTGGGGTGGGAGGGGGAATATAGGGATGATGTAAAGCTTGGTAAGGTTGATATGTTGTTGTTTGAGGAAGAGAGGAAGAATAATACTCTTCATAGCAAGGCTATTCATATTGATAATTACATCCATAGGGAGGTAAGTAGAGTCATTATGAGACTAACATGGCTCAACATAAGGATGATAAGGATAATAATAGTGATAATAAGAAGGTGAAAAATAGGTAATCCCTCCATATTCATCCATCACACTTCATGAAGCCAAAAATAAGAGAAGCTATCAATTATTCTTCAAAAAAAGTACCTAGGCTGATTAAACTAGTTGATATGAGCTCAGAGTCACCATTGATGCCTATGTTCATGCCTCTAAAGGATTATTCATTGAATATTAGAAAAATTAACTCTTAAATATATGAAATACTCATCCCATAAATCTTTATATAACTATTACAACATAGATTTACACCCTTTGAGAGGGTGTTTCAAGTTCTCTCAATCTAATCTACACATGGGAGCAATCCTATGGTGTGGGTCATATAATGAATGGATTGAACCTCTAGATAAGGTATATCTCCCTTGATGTATCACCTATGATAAATCACTAATATAATAGATTATAAGGAAAATGGAGAAAGAAACTATGAACTAAAGGGGGTTGATACACCAAATCTTACAACCACTACCACTAATTTGCATGTGCATTAAGACTTATAAGACTACAATAGACATAAAATTATTCTAAAAGAAGATATAACATCAATGATTTGAAAAGAGGAAAGATAATATGAGAGTAAAAGGAAA
>JARHVA010000266.1:5460000-5527500 GCA_037957365.1 Torreya grandis
TTTATCTATATATTCACATCAAAATAATATTTTAAATTTTACTAATTTTTTCTCCACCATCCATGAATATTATAAACCCTTATATATCACTTTTTAATCCAAAAGCAATATTCAATGTAAAGAACATGTATATAATTCTGGGTTTGTGGACTGTATGCTTTCAATGAGTAAGAATCATGACTAAAATGTATTTTAACCAAATTTTATCAAATGTATATTAAAAATATTATTAAAAAAGTTTTACATGTTTTAAATCCCTAATTTCTATCCATATAACTCAATAGAAGAAAGGATTTATACTCAAACTATTCATTGAGCAAAACTGTGTGTGTATTCCCTTTTAGCAGACTTAACTGTCTCCTTAAAGTGACTTAATTACAACTCAATTAGTGTTACCTGTATCAAATTAGAGAATATAATGTGATCATAAACAATATAAACAAACATAAATCAAATTCACTCACCACTTTGATTATCCAATCACTTTTTGTGCTCTATTCAATCATGCAAACTCAATTACACACATAAATTTGATATCAAAATCTTTTTTTTCTCCACGTGTATTATTTAAATATCCATTAAATCATGTCCCTAAAATGTATTTAGAGGTTAAAACCACAAAAATAACTCAAAAGTACCTCCTAAAAAGGTGCATAACTGATTTCTGATTCTTTCCCTCAGAGAGGTCTCTTTGGTTAGATTGCATTATTCATGATTTTATATAATAGGACCTATATTGAACCATGACATTAGAATTATGAACTTTTATAACCCTTATATAGTGTCTAAACCCCTCATACATGTTTTCTACACCTTTCCACCTTCAAAATACATGAAAGTCCTTAGAAAAGGCTTGGCAAGATTTAAATTTTCAAAAGAGGCTTTTGGCAAGAAAAGCCAAAATTCAAATTTTGTGCATCTTAAGACTAACTAGACTCCACTTTATTGCAACTTAGGACCTATAACACCTATGAGACACTCAATAAATAAATTTAAAACAAAAATGAGTCAAATTTGGGGTCCTTATAGGATACCCCTGCATCATACTACCAAGATGAAGAATGTTTGACATAGGTGTTGACTTGGTATATGCTCCTATCTGATTGAAATGTACCTACTTATAGAAGGTATCTAATTCTACTTACCTCTCATATAGGTTAACATATTCTTGGGGCCCATAATTAGGCCTTATCTAGTTCATCTTCTTGAATTTTATACCTAGACATGCAACAAAGTTGTTAAGAAAAACATAGATTTTGTCCTCTGTTGCTTGTCTTGAATGTGTATTCCATTATTTCACTCCTGAAAACTGATCCACCATATTTTTGTTTCCATGATGCACTTCTACTGCAAATATGTAGTATTTTTATTTCATCCATTCTTCTTTTTTTGTCCATTGCACCTCGTGTATATCATCTTTTTGGTCCTTATATGCCACATGCTTGTATAAATGTTGGGTTTATTGTTGTATATCACCATCATAACTAACCTCTATCTCTTGCATATACAAAGACTGCATGTTATTTTCCAACAACTCATTTTCTTGATTTGACACTCTCATAGGATTATCTTGTGAGTCACTTGACTATCCTCTATGGACCTGTTGTATGATAGCTCATTGGCATTTCTCTATTATCCTAGACTCTCCCTCAAGAATTTGAGTTTGTCTACTACTCCTTTTATGAAATCACAACTTTAAATCATTTTCAAATGTTGGGATAAACTTGTAAACAACTCATTTACATACTTGAAAAAATTTTACTTGCCAAAGGTACATACATCTCACCTTGGGCTAATACAATCTCCTTAGGCTATCTATCCATCTTTATATCTTTATATTACTACACCAACTCCTTATGGCCTATAATCAACACTTTAGAATAGACACCAATAATTTTATCATCCTTTTTCAAAGGCAACAATGTGTGCTTATTTCCCTTGTGTTCCAAAGAGTAAGTGTTCTTCACCCCATCATGACTAGTTAACCTATCAAAATTCTAAGGCCTTTCTAGAAGTACATGAAAAACATCCATTGGGATGATATCACACATAACCTAATCTTTATAAGTATCAATCTGAAAATCCACTAAATTTTTTTATTGAAAAGCACATGATAACCCTTTTGAAGCCAAGAAAATTTTAAGGTGTAGGAAGTGGTAATATTTTGAGGCTAAGCTTATTTACCATTTCATTTGAAACCAAATTATTTATACTTCCTGAGTCTATGATCATCTTAATACATTTACCATAGGACTTACATGTTGTTCTAAAGAGTTTTTTCCATTGAGTAGGTTCTTTCTCCTTTAGTGGCTTCAGTAATTTCCTCCTCATCAAGAGTGACTCTCCTTCTTTAGGTTCTTCAAAATGTGAAGTAGATCTAACACTTTCTTCTTTTTTAGGTTGCACCACCTAATTTCTGCTCTCACTTCTAAGAGTTTTTTCTTTCTTCTCCTCTGGACACTCCCAATATCTATGTCCTACATACTTATTACATTTGAAAAAAATTCCTATGAATCCACTAGTCCCTCTTACTCTAGGTGCATCTCCACCTTTATAGTATGGCCACCTACACCTATAACCACCTCTTGGTTATGTTTCATGCCTTTGTGCATTACTTTCACCTTCCTCATAGGTATTTTTCATTTCATACTCTCTTCTTCCTCTCATTTTTTGCCTCTTCCCCTTGTTTTCCATGTGTGTCTTCTTGTTAACTTTTCTTCAGCTTTGAAGGCTACTTGATAAGCTTCTTCTAATATTTTCAAAGTTAGAATTATAATCTCATCTTGTATAGAAAACTTAAGGCCATTTAGGTACCTTAATACCTTTTCATCATCCTCCTCCAAGTGGCCTATTCTAATATTCAACCTATGAAATTATTCTATATACTCTTTCAATAAATGCTCCTTTGTCTGAGATTTTTCAATCTCCTAAATAATTGTGTGTGGTAGTCCTTAGGCATGAACTTTCCCTTCATCTTTATGACCATCCTATCCCATGACTAAGTATTTGCCTTACCTCTCTTCCTATATTCCATCCCATCATAAAGAAGCATGTCCTTTCAATCTTCACTATAAATTTAACTTTCTTGGTGTCATCCACTTCTTCATAATCAAAATATTTGTCCATGGTTGCTATCCAATCCACTAATTCATTCACATTGAGATTGCCTCCATACATTAGCACATCCAACTTTGGTTTTGAGCCCATTTTCATCATGGATTTAATCAATATTTCCTCCATTATATCTTCTTTTTCTTCCTCCAATTATACTCTAGGAGCTTCTTCTCTGTCACTATCATCTTCAACTATAACCCTTATTATTTGGGCTATTTCTATAATTGACATTTTTGCCTACATATTCCTTATATCTATGACCATATTTTCCATATTATATTGCATTCTATGAGCTGTAGTAGGTTGTCTTGGTCTCCTATCTACCATTTTATTTTCTTATTATTCCCAATCTATCCTCTGACCAACCTTATGCTTTGATACCAAAATGATGTAGAACTTCTTCTTAGCTTGAAAGTGTTTAAGATATTTATTAAAGGAATTATCAACTAAACTTTATCAATAGTTTATAAAACACCTCAAGACTCTTTATCCTTCTCATACAACACAATTCCAACTTTTGAACCTCTCTCTCTTTTGTCTTTCCTCAAATTTCTCTCTCTAGCCTTTGTCTTGGCTTATAGCTCTATTTTGGGGAAAATATCCTATTTTTTTCCATACATAGTCACTTCAAGGAAAAATAAATAGATTTTTGAGCACCCTTTTCCATTCCCTTTACACAAAAAAATGAGTTTAGTTCCTTTTCAAAATATTGTACCTCTAGGCTTACCTGATACTCCAATTAACCCTCAAAATGCACAAAGATATAAGGTTTGAAAATTATATAGAAACTTTGACCAAAAAAAAAACTATACTTTACCCCCATTTTATCTAATCCTACTTTTCAGTCGATTTTAGACCTCAACTCTTCACATACGTTCAATTTTCTTCTTTAGCCTCTATCTCACTAGGTTTCTTAGCCTAATAGACTACCTATAGGGTAATACTATATGGAATATTGAATATACATGTGTGAAACAAATTTATTAACTTATTATACCCTAATACACACTAAATTAAAAAAAATAGGATTTTTAAAGGGTAAAATCTCTCCCTATGGTCAAAACCCTAAAAGTTAGGGTTTTGGGCAACTATGTAGGTCAAGACTGAATATAATTTCATGTAATGATCATCTAATAGTTTAAAGAAAATAAAATAATTGGAATAGGTCTATATAATTCTCATAAAACTTTTATTTTCATTTATAAAATTCTAACAACCCTCAGAACATTCACAACCTAGATGACTCAGTCACTTAACACTGTAGTTATTTATAGGAAACAAGGGTAAAATAGGGTTTCTCTATCCATTCACATAAAAAGACTATTTTAAGATATAATAATTTTTTATCCACCATAAATTAATATTATAAACCATTATATATCAATTTTTAATCCAAAACCAAGATTCAATGTAAAGAATGTAGTGTACAAAATTATGGGTTTATGGACTGTATGCTTTCAATGAGTAAGAATCATGACTAATATGGAACATAAACAAATTTTATCAACTATATATTGAAAAATTATTATTAAAAAATTTCATACATGTTTTCCATCCCTAATTTATCCATATAAGTCGATATAATAAAGGATTGTTATTCAGACTATTCATTGAGCAAAACTATGTGAGTGCATTCCCTGTTAGCAGACTCAATTGTCTCCTTAAAGTGACTTAATTCCAAATAAATTAGTGTTACCTATATAAAATTAGATAAAATAATTTTATAATAAAAAATATCAATAAACATAAATCAAATTCACTCACCACTTTGATTATCCAAGCACTTCTTGTGCTCTATTCAATCATGCAAACTCAATTACACACATAAATCTGATATCAAAAACATTTTTTTCTCCACAAGTATTATTTAAATATCCATTAATTCATATTATCCATTCAATAATATCTATATATTTGAATGAGAGGTTAAAACCACAAAACTAACTCAAAAATACCTCCTAAAAAGGTGCATAATTGATTCTTGGTTCTTTCCCTTGGAGGTCTCTTTGGTTACGATGCATTATTCATGACTTTATACAATATGAACTATATGGAACCATGAAATTATAATTATGAACTTTTATGACCCTTATATAGTTTATAAACCACATAAAAATGTTTTATACACTTTTCTACCTTCACAAGTACATGATATTCATTAGAAAAGGCTTGGCAAGATTCAAATTTTCAAAAGAGGTTTTTGGTAGGAAAAGCCAAAATTCAAATTTTGTGCATCTTAAGACTACCTAGACTCCACCTTATGAAAAATGAGGACCTATAAAACTATGAGACACTCACAAGACAAAAATGAGTCAACTTTTGGGTCCTTATAGGATGCCCTTGCATCAAAGAGGCTTATAATTTTATATTAAATGAAAACATTTTGGAATGAGGACTCTACAGACCATGTTTCTTCAATAAAACTACCATATCTTACCTTCTAACCCTATTATATCCATGAAATATGTGGATATGTATCTTCTCCTGACCTATATGGTGATGAAATGATGTACTAGGTAATTTCTCATCCTTTTCCCCCTATAATTTCATCATTATATCTTGTTTGGATGTTAGAAATGAAGGATGGTGTTCAAATGTTAGAAATGGATTTTTGAAACACTTTGGTCAAGATATATGGTCTAGGTACAAATGTCATGACATTAAATAATTAAAAATAACATGAAAGGCCCCTATACAATGACATTAGATTTTCATATTTGATCTTTCATAATGAGTCTCACCACATTCTTAGAACATGATATAAGAATAAATCAAAATGATACCTTAATTTTATAAAAATAGACTTAACCTCTTCTAAACACATGAAGGATACCACGTTGAATGAATTTTCATGACAATACTAGATGATTTGACTCCACTTCTAACAAGACCACTTTAAGAACTCTGCAAGCTGCCAAGAATGACACAATGCCTTCTTCCATGAGACCAACATGACTATGACAAAACCTCTCTAATGGAAATCGACAAATTTAAGATCATAATGACCAAATTTTTTAATGTCACTCACTTATGGTGGCCAATTTTGGATAATAAGCACCTCATAAAAGTTTTAACTAGGGGACTCAATATTCTATTAAAGAAAAGGGATGATGTTGAAACACACAACTCATAGATGTAAGGAGTGGAGAGGTAAGTATATGGTAATGGATACATAAGGTGAGGAGATAAATAGACAAGAAAGTTAAATTAAAACTAATTGTTTGACTTAAGGGGTGAAAAGGAGGTGGTAGAGATCATAAGGTTGTATGGTTTTAGGTAGCTCAAAAATTTGGTAGGTGAAATGATGCATTGAGTAGTGTGATGACTTTTAAATAACTGTAGATAATGAACATGTGCCATGTGATGGTTAATGAAGGGTAAAGGTAGTAGTGATGGGCTCAAAGAGATGAAAATTATACAAATATATATCCTGGTATGTTAAGTCAGAGGTCTCATGCTAGGATAGAGATAATTCATAAAGATAAGTTAAAGTGGGGGAGAAAATAGGGTATGGAAATCCTCTAAGTAGGGAAGTGGCACGAGGCCATTCCTAGGGATACAAATGGATTTCATACTGAGGTAGATGGTTTTATAGAGTATATTATGGGTTTATCAAGTGAATACTATATACGTTGAGCAACCAAATCATGATGGCAACTAAATAAAGAATTTGAATCGTGTGGAAGAACTAGCCTAGGATGAAATTAAAACTTGATGTGATGAAAGAATATCTTGGATGTATGGATAAATTTTGTGTGTTTGGGTGAGTATTAGTCTAGGTTTATATGAATTATCTCTCTTTCTTGTAGAGGGATTTATAGGGGAGAGGATCCATTTCCACATAAGGAAGGTGAGAGTCCAACCCCATCATATAATAAATCAAATATTCTATAAATCTGAAAATAACCAATCTACTTAATAGTGTACATCAAGACTATTAGTCTAGATAGTTATATGTACCTCATTTTAGTTTACTTAGGTTAGCTTATTTATTCTAAGTTTTCATATTTCATATTTTTTATGTATTGATAACATAGGAATTAGACACTTATTATATAGCTAATAGTATTGCACCATTCCCTTGGTTAATTTAATTTTCCTATTTATCATCTAGTCAAAAAAATGAATAGATAATTTATAAATCCTTTAATTTTTTTAATTAGACTCATGTATATATGAATTTTAGATAGATTATAAGTAAATTCCATGTATTCTAAACATTTAATATTTTATGGAGTCTTTTTCAAGAACTCTCCATGAGAGAGAATATTTAAGAAGAATTTAATTTATGGTGAGAGTTTTTATTTCATTTGTTGTATTCTTTTTATAGCTTCTAACATGTAAAATATGTGGAGTGGTTTTTAAATGGATCCTAGAGAAATAATAGCTAGATTATTTACTATTATCACATGGTATTAGTGAAATATATGCAATCCACAATTTATGTGATATTAATGTTTAAAAATCAAAGATTGTTATACTCTTACAATATGTATTATATTTTGGTGAGGGCATGATGGAGGAGTAGATCAAAGATCTCAATGGAAGCATTCATTATGAGGAATAGGAGTGGGATTTTTTTTAGGAAGAGGTTTTTAAGGGCTAGCCTAAGGATGAGAAGGAAGAGGAAGAGGATCTTGAGGAGAGATTAGAGGAGGCTATAGAATATTTTCTAGAAAAAAATAGGGTTATTCAAGGCACTGAAGTTGAGCAAGAAACATGCCTTAATAATTTTTATATAATTAAGAAGAATGTGGAAAAGGCTATAATTAAAACCAATAATGATCTGTTAGAGGTGGCTCCTTGATGCAGGGTGTGGGTGATAAGGGATTTATGCCTGGAACTATCCCCTTTCATTCAAGATCCAAGTTTAGGACTTGAGTTTTGGCTTAATTCTCTAAATCTTGTCCCTTCTTCTAGTTCATCTCTATTTATTCCTAATCTCAAGAATTTTAAAATGATTGAGGGGATAAAGCCATGGACAAAGATCAGTGAGGTGGTCGAGCTTGGTGGAAACCCTTCAAATATTTCTACTCCTATGGTTATGCAAAAGGTAGAAGATGTCAATATGATTTTTCCCTTGTTCAAAAGTTTATTGGATCCTAAGAGATCTTATAATGGTTTTATTTATCTGAGGGTTTCTTATTTTATTGGCAATGGTTAGTTTTTGGCCCTCCCCTTCCATTGGTGTTCACCCTTTATGGTTTTTATTTATCCTTTTGATGATGCGTCATTTAAGGGTACTGTGTAGTTATCAATATAGATGGATACTGGTTTTGACCTAGCAAAGTGGAAATTTTCTTTCTGGGTTATTATTAGGAAGCCAATCAACATGACCTGGGAGTTGTGTAGAGTAAAATGGAAAGCAATATTCTTTCCTAGCCCAGATCCTTAAGGCTCTTTGGACTTTTAGGGGTGTGGGCCTCTAGATCAAGGTAAAGAGGGTTTGATTATTAATTATCTTATTAGATGCTTCTGATTAGTGATGATAATCATCATGGTCCTTATGGATTTTTTTAGTTGATGGTGTTTATATATGGTTAGATTGATGTTTTTTTGGTAAAAAAATATGTAGCTTGGCTGGAGATAGTACTATGCAAGTTTATTGGTTTTTGGTGTCTAGATTCTTATTAGTTAGTGGTGTTGGAGTAAAATTAGTTTTTTGGTTTCTTGATGAAAGCATGGCAGGTGATCATTGGATGGAAGTAGTAAGTTAAGTTTGGTTTTAGATCAACTGGATTGCCTAGTCTTCTTTGGCTAACCTTTGGTTAGTTTTTACAATATGTAGTGGTTTTTGTGATGAGTTTGTTAGTAACATTGGTTTTTTACCGATCTTTGAACAATTTTGTATGTCTGATACGGTCAATATGCTCTAACATTTTTAAATGTTAAGGCAAACCAACTCGATTTTTTCATATCTTATGTAATAAGGGCCAGGGACCCATAAATTCTCTAGTAATGATAAAAAAGTATTATATTAACTAAGTTCCTAAAAAAATCTTCTTATTTTCTCTTTAATTCTTTTAATTTATTTTTCAAAATTTAGGTTTTATGGAATTTGAAACATTTTTGGGCATTTCAAACTAATAAATTAAGTAAAAGAGTATTTTTAGTGGAGGGTTTGTGAAAACATGAATAAATGTTCATTTTTATGTCATCTAAATTAAATTTAGGGGTATTTTTAGGATGTTTCCCAACTGTTGGATGTTTGATATTTTTTATAGAAAGGGTGGATAATTATTAGAAATAAATGGAATTTATTTGATTTCTTTTATTATAATGGGATATTTTTCATTTTACAGTTGATTTTTGGTAATTATTTTATATTAGCAAGTCTTAGGCATTACAAGATGTCTTTAGATGTATTCTAGTTATTAAGTTCTAGATATATTTTTTAATTTCAAGCGTTTTCCAAAAAAATTCCAAAAATGTTTCCTCCCAGGTTATTTTAGGTCTTTGAAGTTTTGAAAAAAACGTAAAATTATTTTTATAGGGTCAAGGGCCTTTCCACCCTATCATGCCATGCCCTATAAATTTGTTTTGCATATGGATTCCTCTTCAATCGAAGTGATCCTTGTACTTGTATACAAATGATATTTTCCATATTTTATCTTTTAGTGATGGTTTTTATTACATGGGATTATTGCCACATTAATATCCTTAAGTGCACATACTAAAGAGTGCATTGATAATGAGGTGGGATTAGAAAATATTTATTTATCATAGATGTTGGCACACTATTCTATAAAAGCTTCATTATTATAATTCTGACCTCCTTTAAGTCTCTTTACATCTTACCTCTCTTTTTACATACCATCTGACATTTTTAACTACTCTATATTCCTAATATATCACTCAAGTAGATGTATCCTATTTCATTTCCATCTTCCTTTGTAATGTTTTAATATAGTTTATACAATTATGAGTTATGTATATGTTAGTTGTATTGTATTGGCTACAAAAGACATCTTTTTAACTGTTCACAAGTTAGTTTTGGTTATTAAATATTTATATAATGGGGGCATATTATCATTCTCAAACATATAACACATACATTTTATCTTCTTTCACTCACATTAATTCTATTTAGTAGTAAAAGGAGAAGTTAGAGGTTAGAGTCTTATCTTGGAGGTATGGTATTTTTAAATGTCATTAAAGTTCAATAGGAGGACTCATGTCTATGAGGTGTCCTAGTCTTTACATTCCCAACTAAGGATATATTAGTCTTATTATTGAAATTTAAGGTCTCCATCCTAAGGAATCTCTTTAAAATTTCAACTTGAGACAAGGAAGAGATTTATTCATTGATGCATCCACCCAAAAGTAAGTATATCTATTTGTATTCTCTTTCATTTATTTTTTTAGTATATAGACTTGCTTTGTTCATTTATATAGTGGATGTATGTTGATTAGCATTGGTTATGATCCTCATTATAGCAAATAATTTAGTATATATATAAGTTTTCTTAGGTTTTCCATTATCACCTTAGCTTACATAGACCATGCATTGGTTGATAATTTCACCACGTACCTTCATATTAATTTAGTATTTGTATCTATCCTAGATCTCAATTACCCTTGTTCATCAGTTAATTATATGAGGTATACTTATTATATCTTTGATACACCTTGTTTTAACCATTGTTATAATAATTTATCTATCTTGAGACCTAGTGAGAGTCATATTCCATATCTCAGGTGTATAATTTGGATTCCTATCCTCTTGACATTTGAGTGTGGATTACCACATGGGTGGTTTATGATTATTATAGGTCCTCACCTACTCTTATGATTATATGTAATCTCTATTGATGTGACCATGTTTGTATCCTAGTATAGTGAGTGAAAAAGGATTATTACAAGTCATCCTAACACATGCATACATTCTGGTGAACCTAATGTGAATCCTAACCTACCACTATTTATATTGTCTTCATGTTTACATTTTATTCTTAGTGTTATCTTCACTTTAGATTCACCATCATAGTATATTTTCGATAACTTGAAATGAATCCTATCTCACCATTTGTTGGATTATCTTCATGGTTCCATATTTCACTTCTTATAGCTTTCAATTTGAAAAGTATCTCTTGTCAAATCCATTTATTATCATGATATTTATAATTTTCCATATTTTTTCAAATATGTATCCTCTTAGAATATTTCTAGTGAGATTCAACCCATTCCTATTTTGCATGGGTCACTCATTTATTCTTTTCATGTCAACCATTAAAGGAGATAACTCATGGTGTGATTACTCTAATCCATTTCCCATGGTTTAAGATCCCAATGATGATCTTCCCACTTTTGATGATCCCTAAAAGGATCCTAATAATGAGACTTATAGTGGAACTAAGGATATTCAATATTATATTTCCATTTATGAATATCCCTATATCATGATAGAGGATCCCAAATATTTCACTTCTCTTAGGGTAAAAAATAAATAAAAACTTTCTCATATATTATGATGATTCTTATGATGGAGATCAAGACCCTAACATTATAGCATATTTTCCCTATCCCGATGCTCCCACCTTAATAAATTATTATAAGGTTGAAAATAATTATGATGGTTTTCCCATCTATGATTATGACTCTTATGATGTGGGTGAATACCCTAACATAGTATTAGATATTCACATTGGTGACACTTTTAACATAGACAAAAATTTCCATGAAAAATTTCTCATTTATCACATGATTTGTGGATATATACCTACCTATGATCCAGATGACCCTTACACTTGCAGTGAATTATGTCTTCCTATTGATGATAATGATAACATGGATGAAAATACACATCAATATTTTCTCATATATTATGATGAATCTTATGATGGAGGTGAATACCCTATCATGATAAAAAATATTCTCATTGATGAAAATTATAGAATTGATGAAAAAACCCATGGTAATATTACCATTTCTCACATTATTTTTAATAATCTTCCCACCTATGATCATAATGATCCTTAAATTTAGGCTAAATAATATCCTCCTATTGATTAATATTACAACATGAGAGATAATATGGATGAAAATTTCCCCATTTCTCACATGAATTATAGGGATATTTTTGTGTATGATACCGATGATTATTAAACTTGGGTTGAAGAAGATACTCCTAATAATGATAATTAAAACATGGACTAAAATACCTCTTAATATTTTCCAATTTATAATAACCCTCACTGAATCTAAATAAAATTATGAGCATGATATTATTGATTTACACCCACCCTCTTTCCTGTCATTGAAATATTTTAGGTGGATGAATCATCAAACTTTAGCTCACATTCAAGCTTATCCTATACAACCAACTTTTTTCAACCCATCAACTTATGAAAAAAAAATGATAAAATTACTATTCCAAAACATATTATAGGTTATGTTGATTATTATCATATAGCTTATAAGACTGATAAACACTATCTTATAGGTTTACTTTAAGTTTAAAAATCTTTCAAATCATCTAAATATGCATAATCACTTATTTATAAATCTATCAAGATGCTGCTATAGTTATATCATTATCATCTCAATTTAACTATATTGGCCAAACTGATATTGTCTTGGTATAAATACTTATAAATAAGTGCATCAACCATGACCCAAAATGTGCAGATATAGTTTTAATTGATCCCCTTGTTACAAGTAACTCCAATGGCCATGACATAGAATGTGATGATATAGTTATTTATATTTCATTTCAATGCACCAGCCATGACATAAAATGTGTTGATACAGTTCTAATTTAACCCATTATTATAATAAATTGTACCAACCATTACATAGAATGTGTAAATATAGTTATTCTTATTTCATCTAATTTTACTCATCCTGAAATAAAATGTCTTAATTCAGTTCCTCTTATTACAAAAAATAACATTGACCATGACCCAAAATGTTTTGATAGAGTTATTATTACTTCATATAACTGCACCAACCATGACATTACCAATAAAATTATTCCTATTTTATCCAATTGTACCATCTAGGATATAGACTGTGTTAATACAATTTTTCCTATTTTATACAATTATATCAACTAAAACAAATATTGTCCTAATATAGTGTTAATTTATATTACTATCGATCATAATACATTAAATAAACAAAACTATATCATTCATCATCCTTATATTTTAGCCAACTATATCAGCCAAGTCTATATAGTTGAAATCGACTCACACTTGCCTAATTATATCAAATAACATAATATAGTTTAGCCTAGTTTTACTACACTAGACTATATCAGCCTGGTTGATACCATTTATAAAAAATTAACTAACACCTCCAAAGGATCCTAACATTCCCCTAGATGCCACATTCCCAATTGTAACACATATTTAAAAAAAATTCATCATTATTAAGCATGCCACTAATGAGATTAAGTCCAACACACCTATATCACATAGGTTGATGAATATTTCTCTGCTTATCCATTTATTATTACACATGTTGTGCATCTTATGATGCCTATACTTTTTTTATTGAACAATTTGAGACTTATTTAAAGGCACACCATTTTATTGTTGTAGCCTTTAGGAAATTTTATGATCCCCATGTTTACCTTCATGCATGCTTTAAGGTTACCTTACAATACTCATCCTTAACTTCATGCAAAATTTTTGGGCATATTATGAAGCCCATCCTTACCTTCATGCATGTTTTGGGTTCATATTATGATGCCCATCCTAATTTTATTGCCTTTTTTAAACCTCATCCTTATAATGAGGAAAAAATAAATAACTTATCAAATTTTAAAAACAAACACATTCATCTTCAAGAAATATTTTGAGATAAATACACTTGAATTTCACATATTCTACTTTGATGTTAAAGTCTCTCTAGGATTTATGTTGCTTAATATTTTGTTTCATGTTCCTTTTTGAACTCTATTTTTTGCATGATCTTTTATTTACAACTTTGTTTATATTTTAAAATTGACCTTAGTTTCCCTCATGTTTATTTGTTAGTACCTCTAGGTTTTATTTTTCATGAGTTATTTTGACTTTATATTTGGCCTTAGTTTCCCTTGTGGATATTTGGTATCACCTCGAGTTTTAGTTTTCAAGATTTTATTTCAACTTGTAGCTAGCCTTAGTTTCATTCATAGAATTTTGGTATCACCTTTAGTTTTTTTCACTCCACATTCTTGTTTTTTGGTATGTTGTGGTATTTTATGTTACAAATTTACATTTCTTACATCTTACACTTGGCCTTAGTTTCCCTTGTGGATATTTGATACCAAGCATCACCAACTAACATAGGTTGTAAATGTGTTTGATAGTTCATAATGACCAATTTTGGTCTTGATAGGATATTAGAGGTATTATAGGTACCCTTAGGTTGTTTTAGATTCATTATAAGTCTTTGACAGCATGTGTTTCATCGCTATCTAGGTTTTCTTGCAAAAAAGCCTAATTTGAAAATTTGAATTTAGAATAAACTTTTGAGTGATGTTTTGAGGTTTGGTGTTTAATGTAAAGTTTGGTGAAGGTTGTGAGGGTAAAATAAGGTCCAATATATTTTTTTAAATGTGTTTTAACATGTAATTCATGGGAAAAATAGTGTAAACAAGAAATATGTATTTTATAACTGCCACCCTATGCGGGAGTTGGCAAAGGAAAGAGTTTTCTTGTTTATTTGGGGTATTAAAGGGATGGATATTAATTTATATGAGTGATGAAGATTTTAGGAGAGTATTATAATGATATTAGGATAGGATAGGTTTTAAGGAGAGTGAAAAATAACAAGTTTACAAGAAACTCTATCTCTTCTTCAAATTCTGTATATGACTATGAATGTGCATTAATATCAATGAATATAAGAATGTTTTAAGAGAATATTTTAGGATATTATAAGGATTATTGGTATGTGATATATTATATATTGGTGTTATTAATTAATAGAGATTTTTTTTTTCTTGTCACTAACCTACAGGTTAAGATCCTAACCCATAAAAAATACAAGTTTGGAAAAGTCCCTATTTTGATACAATCCATTTGAAGAAGTTGGAATGAATCTTGGTAAGTTATTAAAGTAATTGGAATGGTGAAATGGTATTAATAATTTTATAAAATTTTAAGTGAAATTTTTGAATGGTTAGAGTTCACTTAAATTTCAAGAATCAATCAAAACTTTCATTATTGCACCCATAGTCTTATAAAGGAAACATAAAATTTTGTAACATTGTGTGTTGAAGCCTTTTTATGATTGATTAAACATAAATATCTATTGGAGAAGGTTAATAAAGATTGGGAATACCTATACTAGGTGGTATAAGTTTGTAATATGTATTAAAACTATTTATATCCCATATGTCAAGATTAAACCCAATGTCTAAACATGGAAATATAAATAAATTGAGTTTTAACTAGCCAAAAATCATTAAAATTTGGAATAATATGTAATTTATCATTATATAGAGTATGAATGAGGTTTTATAATCGTATAATTTTTTATAGTATGGTATCCATGACTATAGGAGTGATCTATTCCTAAAGAGATCTAATTGGTGAAGAGGTGAGTTGAGTTAGTATGGTTACATTGAGAGTTGGGGCATGAATATTTGTGTGGAGTTTTAAGAGAATAAAGGATACTAAAAATTTCCTTTAGTTTGATTATAATATTTTTATTTTGGTCAAACCTATTAGGTTTGAAAATACGGCTACAAGGATTAGACTGTAAAGAGAGGAAAAGTGGATTGTTTGAGGAGTGATTACTTAGAGTTTGAATTATTTGTTTGGATATTGAAGGGGGTAAAAATTTGAAATTTAATGGCCATATGAGGTTGATTTGTGGAACAAATAACCATGAGAACATGTTTTAGACTTTCAATCCTATGAACCTACATCAAAGAGAGACAAGTTTGAACCAAAGATGGAGAGTGTAGTTTTGAAACATGATGGATGAGATGATGATGGTCATATACTAAAGGCAGAGTGTATAGGATGTTGATGGATGATATGTGAAGAGAAAGGAGGACTAAATGCTTGAAAAAAGGCTTAGTAGCATAATGAAGATAAGAGAGAGAAAGGATGTGAAGACAAGTAATGTACCTATGACAAGGAATCTAATTGGAGATAAAAGATCATAATAAAGATCAAATG
This sequence comes from Torreya grandis, assembly GCA_037957365.1. NCBI lineage: Eukaryota > Viridiplantae > Streptophyta > Pinopsida > Cupressales > Taxaceae > Torreya > Torreya grandis. The sequence goes on from JARHVA010000266.1 coordinate 5,476,233, forward strand.
GAGAAATCAGAGATATGAATAGGTAAATGGAGGTTGTAGGAATCATCCCTACATAAAATGGTATCAGAGCAAGAAATATTTTGGAATAGATTATGCTTTTGAATATGATAGGTTTCTATTTAAGGTTGTTGAATGTTGTTATTTGAGATTACATGAAACTAAGCTTTAAGAATGAGTTAGAAAGGCAAAAAAAGGTAAGAGTTTGTGGTAGAATATCAACCCTAAGAATACAGATAGTAGAAGCTCAAGATAATAAGATAAAAGAGAAGAGAGAGGCTCTAAGAAGAGGAGTTGTTCCAAGGTGAAAAATACTCGGACAAGAGTGTAAATAGACTAGGTATAAGAGAACCTAGGTTGAGACACCAAAGCAAGGTGAAAAAGACTTGATTGTGAGAATATGAAGATATATAATGTAAAGGTGAGTAAGGGATTGGTTGAGATATAATACCATGATGAAAGAAAGAATAAGGAAGACCTAAAGAGAATATGGTTGATTTTTGAATAGGAGATGAGTGAGATAGATCAAAGGATAGAGAGAATAAAGCTCTTAGTAGAGCTCATACAAGAAGAGGAAATCCAATGGTATGGACAAGTAATAAATAATAAGAGAGTCAAGTGTCCTATAATGATACTCATGGATAGAATAATAAATATGGTCATGAGAAACCATGAGAATAAACATAAGTTGTTATGTAGGAAACTCAAGGAGGATATGAAGAAGTTCATGATGAATGAAAAAGTTAGTAGACAAGAGGGAGGTGAGAAACACCTTGTGAATAAGGAGATATTCATGGAGACAAATAAACCTAATAAGGAAAATATGGAGGCAATAAAGCCTCAAGTTTTTAAATCAAAATATTTCTTATCATGTGTGTATGAAAGTACAAGAGTGAGGGAAGAATAAGTCCTTGTTGAAGACATAAAACTTGAAAACATGAATGAGAGAAAGCATGAGAAGTATGATTATGTTGAAGAAGAGATTTATTTGGAAACAATATATGGAGGTACAATTACATGTTACCCTAAAAGTGGAGAGATGCTTGGAGAAGAGGATCTTAAATAAGAAGGATGCCTCATTGAAGGCATGAAAGAAGTAGAATTGAATAAAGGAGAATTTGAAGAGGCTAAATAGTCTCAAGATTTGGTTTTAAATAATATTTTTGATGATTAATATGCTGACATGCCAACTAATTAAGATGTATTGTATAAAGAAACAATTTAATTTATGGATAGGTTCATGAAAAGAAAATATGAAGTTGAAGCACCTCATAAAGTGCTTAGATAACTTGATATATAGTAGAAAAGGGAGTCTAATTTGATACTTATGAAGGATGAAGCCAAAAAATTTTTTATTATACAATATGTGGAAGAAGGTGAATTTTCAAAATAAAATATGATAGAGTATATAGAGGAAGAAGAAAGTATGTGGCAACGAACTATACAAGAACCGGATTGCTTAGACCTCATAGGAGATGAGGAAGATATCCCATAAACTAATTTGGAGATAGCAAAGATTTTGAATCAAGTAAATGATATAAAAACTATTTAATATTAAATTATAGGTCATATAAGGGGAAAAATTCAAAACCCAAGTGATGAGTTGTAGCCAAAAAGATGGAGAAGAATTAGTACAAGGTGATGTAAAAAAAATGGTAAGCCAAGATAAGCTCACTATGGATTAATTTGAGTTGGTCAAAGAACAAGAAATGACATCCAATGATGCAATCAAGGAGGAAAAAAGGATGTGATAAGGAACTCAAAAATTATGAGAGAGAATCCTAGATAAGCATGGAAGAAGCATGCAAGATTAAGAAAGGATGGAAAAGATCATGAGGTTCTTAAAGATAATATCAATTATCATGAATGCAATTGGATATTTAATAGGCATGGTGGTATAGGTATGGAGATGAAATAAAATAAGTCACTTCATAATCACATGGAGAAAACAAATAATGAAGTACTATAACTCATGATAGAGCGAAGGAAAGAGGAGGATAACCCTAATACTCACAAAGGAGTTGATTAGAGGAAGAATGCATATTGGTAAGAGGACAAGATCAGTCCTAAGGAGATTTTAGGAAGGAATGATAACAAGTTATCATGGAGAGAGAAAAGTGAGGGAAAACTTATCTCAAGAACCAGACTAAGAAGTAAGTTAAGAGGTGAAGAACAAAGCCTCATGGAAGGAGAGCCACAAGAAAGTGAGCTAGAAAGAAAGCAAAAGAAGCAAAAGTAAGGTAAGAAGTTTACATATTAAATAGGTAGTATTATATCTAAGTTTATTATTATTGAGAATGAGGATAGAAATACAAGAAGATTCTAATAAGTGTAGTGTTATGTGGAAGATGAATTGGTCAATGAGTTATCATTGCATGACGAACAAGGCTATGAAAATACTCACCATGAGAAGGTGGAGTGTCATGAAGAGTCATACATAGAATATATCAAGGAGAGTTTGATAGGATGAAGGAAGAACATATGTATAAGAAACCATTAGAGCATGAGGATGAAAGAGAAATCATGCTTAAAAAGATAGAACACCAAGAAGTGATTTAACCAATCATGATAAGTATAGAAGGAAACTATGGAATAGGAATAAGAGTGAAGAAGGAGAATCATACCTTAGAGGTAGATAATAATATAGATAAGTTAGAGATAGAGGATATAGAAGATGAAGTGGACAAAGAGTTGTAGCAAGTTATATACTTCATGGAGATTTAAGATGATTAGGCAAAGAGACAAGAAAAGCATGTAGACAAAGACAAAGGCACCAATGAGGAGAAATGAGAAGGATAATATGAGAAATAAGGATTTAATAAGATCATAATAGGAATAATTGTAAATTAAGGAATAAGTTGGAACAAATGCATTTGAGTAGGAGCTCAAAAATTTTCCACTTCAAGAGTATGATGTAGAGCATCACTAGTTAACATAGGTTGTAAATGTGTTTGAGAGTTTATAATGACCAATTTTGGTCTTGTTAGGGTATGATAGGTATTATAGGGACCCTTAAGTGGTTTTAGAGTCATTATAAGTCTTTGAGAGTGTGTATTTAATAGCTATCTAGGTTTTCCCATCAAAAAGCCTAATTTGAAAATTTGAATTTAAAACAAGATTTTGAGTGATGTTTTGAGGTTTGGTGTGTAAGGTAAAGGTTGGTGAAGGTTTTTATGGTCATATAAGGTCAAAATATATATTTTTTAAATGTGTCTTAAAATGAAATTCATAGGAAAAATAAATGTACATAAGAAACATGAATTTTAACTACCACCATACATGGGAGTTAGCAAAAGAAAGAGTTTTCTTGTTTGTTTATCATATTAAAGGGATGGATATGCATGTAAATGAGTGATTAGGATTTTAAGAGAGTATTTTAATAATATTAGGATAGGATATGTTTTAAGGAGAGTGAAATAAAAACAAAATAATAAGTTTTCAAGGAACTCTGCCTCTTCTTCAAATTTTGTATATGACTGTGAGTGTGCATTAATACCAATGAATATAAGAATGTTTTAAGAGACTATTTTAGTATCTTCCAATGATTATTGGTATGTTTTATATTATATATTTATGTTCTTATTGAATATATAAAATATTTTCTTTTTGCTAACCTAAAGGTTAAGATCCTAACACAATACAAACAAGTTTGGAAAAGACCCTATTTTGACACAGTCCATTTGAGGAAGTTGGAATGAATATTGGTAAGTGAGTCTAGTAATTATAATGGTGAAATGGTAGTAAGAAGTATATAAATGTGTAAGTTACATTTTAGAATGCTCATAGTTCACTTAAAGTTCAAGAATCAATCAAAACTTTCATTATTGCACCCATATTCTTATAAAGGGGACACATAATTCAATAACATTATGTACTAAAGCCTTTTTATGATTGATAAAAAACAAATAGATATTATAAAAGGATAAGAAAGATTGGGTAGACCTATACCATATTTTAGAAGTATTTGAAGTATCTTACAACTAATTATATCCCATTTTTAGAGTTCTTGGCCTTGCATAGGCCTGCCAAGATTAGATGCAAGGTTTAAACATGGAAACTTAAATAACTTGAATTTTAACTAGCAAAAAATCATTAAAATCTGGAATCAAATGTAATTTATCATGATATGTATTATTAATGAGGTTTTATAATTGTACAAGACTATATAGTATCATATACATGATTGTGGGAGTGATTTAGACTTAAAGAGACATAATTGGTAAAGAAGTGACTTGAGTTAGTATGGTTACATTAAGAGTTAGGCAATGAAACTATGTGTGGAGTTGTAAGAGGATAAATGGTAACTAAAATTTCCTTTAGTTTGATTAGAATATTTTTAGTTTGGTCAAACCTGCTAGGTTTGAATGAAAACATGACTATAAGGATTAGACCTTAAAGAGAGGAAAAGTGGATTGTTTGAGGAGTGATTACTTAGAGTTTGAGTTATTTGTTTGGATATTGAAGGGGGTAATAACTTTTAGTTAAAAGGAAATATGAGGCTCATTTAGGGAATCAATAACCATGAGATCATGTTTTAGACTTTCAAGCCTATGAACCTACATCAAAGAGAGACAAGTTTGAACCAAGGATGGATAGTGTAGTTTTGAAACATGATGGATAGGATGATGATGGTGATGTATTAAATAAATATAGAGTGCATAGGATGTTGATGAATGATATGTGAAGAGAAATAAGGAAAATATATAGAAAAGAGGCTTAGTAGCCTAGTGAAGATAAAATAGAGAAAGGATGTCAAAACAAGTAATGCACTTGTGACAAGGAATCTAACTAGAGATCAGATATAGAAATAAGGAACAAATGGAGAAATTAGATCCAAGAATGAAGGTTGTAGGCACCAACCCTAAATAAATATTTGGTATCAACTCTATGTTTTTAGTACTCAAACTCCTTCCATTTTGGGATGTTGTGGTTTCTTATTTCATAGTCTTACACATTCATGTCATGATACCTTTTTTTCCATTGTTTTATTTATGGATCCACTGGTTTCTTCTTGATTTCCCATATTTTTTGATGATTTATCTTATCAATGATTTTATATAACATATGTTGATTTGTGAGACTTATTTAATGACATGATTAACATCCTTGATTGCATTTCCCTACTTAAGGTTTCCATTTTTATGATTTGACATACATCATTTTTTGCTTTTAGATCCATCTTGTTTCCTAATCACTTCTAAAGCAAAAGTATCCCTTCTTATGGTTGGCTACTATCATATCTTAATAACCCATATTTTCACATGGATGGATCTTCCACAATCCCCATATTTACATTTCCTTTCAATTTAGGCACAATTAGGTCAGTTTCAATATTGTAGTATTTTATCAAGTGTAAGTCTATAAGTATTTAAGCATATTTATATTTAGGTTATGATCTCTAGAAGCTAGGAGTAATATATATTGTGTTAGTCATCTTTAGCACCCATTGTTGGTTTTTAAAATTAGTATGAATTAGGAAAATAGAAAAATAAAATAAAGTTAAAATCCATATTTTTTTTATCAAAATTTAAGGTGATATTAAAATTAAGATCACACCAAAATACATGATATTTTTTGGCACATACCCTATTTTAGTAAAAAATGAAACTCCATAGTTGGCCTCATGATAGAGTTGAAGTCCATTGGGGGTGTAATAAGCTATTTTACTGGGGTAGGATTTATCACTATATATCTATATATTCTTACATTATGGTGCCACCTACTTTATATTTTACACAAATTTGATTTTTAAACCCTAATAAGCTAGAACCTAGTAGAATAACTAAGATATATAAATGTAGAATTCAATCATACATCTGAAATTAAAATGCAAAATTGATTGCAATGATTTGAGAAGTGGCATATGATAAATATAAAATTTATTAAAAAAATATGATTCTTATGGTTTTTAGGTTCTTGTATGACTATTATGTATGATAGAAATGGATATCAGATTGAAGCAAGCTTGTGATTTATTTGATTTAAACACTATAGTTTATTATACATAAGGTTAGTTCCATCAGATATAGATTGTTATTAATAATTTATACTAATATATGTTGGTTATTATTAGCCTATTTATAAATGAGGGAATCTAACCATATCATCACCTTTATTTGTATTTGTAAGCTCTATATGTGTAATGTTGAACCTTGATGATACATGTAACTCTAGAAATCAACACCCTTCACCTTGAAACCTTGGGTGTGCTTATGAGGGATAGAAATCTAAAAAAAACCAAGAATGTGTAAAGGGATGATATAACCCCAATTATCCTTATTTTATGATTGACTACTACTTATGTATCTGATACTCTGAGGAGGAAGATCAAGACACATGTAGTTCTCCCACCTAGTTTGATTGTGCCATTGTGATCCTTCATTATATATATGTAGATAATGATTCAGATTTGAATCTTGACAATGCTTACTTTGACTTATATTTGGAATGCTTCAGACTTGGCTTGTGACTATTTATAGTGATAAATTCATAATTTGGGAAAAATAGGGAAACATTTCTCAATGTGTAATAGTGTATATATGTGTACTAGATAAGTGCTAAGCCCCTTATGAATTGAAACTATAATTTATTTATGAGTCTAATTTGGTAGTTTTTCACACCCCCAATAAATTAAGTATATGGGATGAACCTAAGGAGACATTTTATTTTAAAAATTTACCATTATTGGGAGGTTTGTACTAACCCTATCAGGTTAGTATCAACTGGTGATTCTAACCAAAACTGATGGAGTCAACCTTTGTAAAAATAAACTAAAATAAAGGGCTAGAGATGTGTATATAAGATATTAATTATGTTTGAAATAGGTATTGAGGTTCCTATAGGTTTGTAGAATCATAATAGAAGGGTAAAACTCATAAAATAATATGTAGGTGTAAGAGAATGGTAGCTGAGGACCATGTTTATGTGCTCAAGTCATGCATGGTCAATGTATGTCAAGCTTGTCATTATTAAGTAATTAATAGAGGTTTTACTATCTAAAAATTATTTAATAATGAAATTTATAGATTAAAATGATAAGATGTACCTGATTGTGCACAACATAATTTGTCTTTGGTATGAAGTTCCAAATGTGTAGTTCACTTAAAATAAAAACTTACAAAAAACATGTGTAGTCAATGTCAATAGATTGAAATTTTTAATATGAAAGTGAATTTTTATAAGTTTAAAGATAAAATAAGGATTAAAATTATGTATTTGTGGAAACCATGTTTCCCTTGAAACTTATTGGAGATGACTCTTCCTTGTTTAAGTATTAGAGAAAATTGTGCTTCCTTGGTGAAGAACATGGAGTTAAGATTTTTTTCCCAAAATTTGTGTAACTATGTATGTCCTTGGGTTGGGAAGACACTATTCCCCAACCCTCATGAAAGTGGAGATAAGTACAAAATGTAGTAACCCAAATAAATACATAGGTAAAAAGGGAAAAACATGATGGGTTCACTTTAAAAAACTAAATCAACCACTATAAATTCCATATAGATTCAATTGTATGGTTTCATTCAAATTCACTCAATATTAAAAAAATACAATATCTAAAGGAATAAATAATTTTCATATGCCCATCATGAACATAGGTTTTATTTTATATTTTGGCTCAAGTTCCTCAATGTAGAATAAATTCATGATCCAAAGAGAATGAACAATTTTCATGCCCCCATCATGATTGAATAATTTTATAAGTGTGAAGTGGAATGGAAATCATTTACATTCAACTATAAAATGTACTATTTTTTATGTGTGCATGAACAAGTATCATTCCTTATGAATCTAAAAGTGTGAATATGTGAAAGAACCAATATCATGCCCCATGAATATGTACCAAATGAAATAAAATGTGATGCATATATATAAAATCTAAGAACCTATATCTCAAATGTATTTGTATGTGGAAACTTGACATTCTTATTTTTGGGAATTATCTACCTATTCTGATGCATATGCACCTAACTGTGTATGAGTTTATACTCAAGTATCTATAAAATGAGTGCATATACATGGAATATGTCCCCATAATTTATACTAATGTGCCAATATCTATCATGTAACTAAGCCATATAATATATGAACCATTTTGAATCACTAAAATCCATACTTTGGTATGATTATCTACTCATACAAGATTATGTCTATATGACAAGCTCACTGTTATTCCCCTCTTTCAAGATGAGGGATGTCTTATGTAAGTCACTCATATCAAAATAAGAGTTAACCGTATCATGTAATGTATAAATATATCATCATGTATAATCATGTGAACATGTGGAGAGTATACCATCATAGTAATGTATATTTAAATCAAGGTATGAACATGTGTAATCATGTACTATATAGATATAAGTGTCACAGATGTCAAAATCAAGATAACAATAAAGAAAGGTTTGAATAAAAATGAAGCCAATGGATAAAATAATGGTCTATGTAATGACATATGAACACATGTATCTCAAAATTGAAAAATAGAATGGATGATCAATCTGAGAAGATATGTAAAATATATACTATTTAAGCTTAACCAAATTTTTCATAAAGTGGATGCTTATATGTATGGCCTACATCATTCATGTCATAGTCATCAAGTTTGATTTTGAGTCTATCATCTATAGAACCATGTATTATATCATCATTTGGAGTAAAAAGATCTTCATATATATCATTGACTTGATCATTTGCATTTTTTATGTATTCATCACTATTTTACCAAGCCTCATGATTATCATAGTAATAATCAACCATGTAATCATCATCTTGCACTTGTAATTCCAACATTTCATTTCCATCATATGTTGAATTATCTTATTTTTGTTGATCTTCAATATGTTCATCATTATCAATATCATTAATCAAAATCTATGTATATGAGTAAGTAGGCATAGTTACTACCTCAGATATCATGCTTGTAACATCAATAAAGTTGGACACATTGATTTCAATCTTATTTCTTAGTAAAGTGTGATTTCCTAGTTTCCTCTTACAAGAATACACTTTATTGTTTATCATGTGCTTCATTTTTTAACTTTTTATTTTATAATTGTTATTTATTTTACCTTTTACAATTAATCTTATTTAAATTTTATTTTTCCAATTGTTTCTTTTGTAACTTGTCTTGTTACAATTATTCATTTTGTGACTTTTCTTGTTCTTTTTGTAATTGTGCCCTTTGTAACCTTTCTTGTTCCTTTTTTTATTTTTGTAAATTTTCTTGACTTATTTGAACCTTTGAATATATATCTAAAACTATATTAAAACACTTATTTATGGAAAGTGTATCAAAATCTATGGTGTTTGAATGGATGTATCTAATGTAAAATCACCACTATTAATTAGTTTTTTCATGACGTGCTTTAAAACCTGACACAATTTTGTATGATGTCCCAAAAGTCTAGGATAAGGGTATTTTTATTACATTAAATGGCACATAATCGATCACATTTATTTAATAATCTATATTGAAGTCTTATTAGTATTGGGTAAAATCATTGACCCATTTATCATAGATGTATATTTTTTCATAATCCATTCATAAGATGAAGTCCTTTGAGGCAAAAAGTTCTATAATGGAGAGGTAAAGGTGTAATCAACACTAGAATGATTATGAGTTTTGGTATGTGCAATATTATCTTAAAGTGATGTTATTTCATTTTGAATAATCTCTATGGATTCCGTCACAACACCCATTTGATATAAAATAGCCTTAATAGATACATTACTAGTTATATGTTGAAAATATTTAATGCACATACAATGTTAATTAAGAGGATGCCCCATACGTATTGAGATAATTATAGTACATTGGGACATATATTACTACCTCTTTAGGTGGGCTTTGCCATACTAGTTATTCCATTCTTTAATCTACATAGTAACAGGGTATTTGACATGTTTTTAGGTATCCCTTGGATGTAAAAAAACTATGTAGTACCTTACATAGTGCATTGATGTCTAAAGTATGCACACTAGAACAAGGGGGTCATAATTACATGCATATGATATGAGTACCCTCTGTAGCTAGTGGTATATCCTTCTCCCCCCCACCACCACCACAAAAGTTGGTTGTAGCACCTATTAAGGATAATAATAAATAGATGGTTGGTACACATATTTATGATCATTATACATAGATGGTTTGTACAACTTTTTAGGATCATTATAAAAATTTGATTTTTACATCTATGCATATTATTTCCATATACCTAGTTTAGAGGGATACATTTGGGCCTACCAGTAAAGTAGATATTTAGTTTTAATCACATCATAGAGTTACTTAGGTCCAAGAAATCCATCATATCCTACATTAAATACTCAATTAATAGTAAAAATAGTTTATCATGTTTTGAGTGAACACATGGAGGGAGACATTCTACTATATGGTTTACCCTACTTTGGTTTTACAACCCTAATAGGATATAAACTAGTAGAATAATTTAGATAGATAAATATGGAAATCAAACATATATCTATATGTAAAATACTAAATTGATTATAATGATTTAACAAGTGGAATATTATAAATAAAGTAAGTATAATAAAGGGATGAGTACTTAGCTTTCCTAGGTGACTATCTAGTTGTCACTATACTATAGAAGTGGAAATCCGACTGAAGTAGGCTTATGATTTTTTTGGTTCAAGAACTGTATTTTTGTTTGTAGAATCTCAATTCTATTAGATCTGGGTTAGTATTAAAAATTGATATTAATTTTTTTTTGTTTAGCACTGGTCTATATGGAAATGAAGGATTATGACTACATGGTCATCTTCCCTTATATCTATAATCTCTATATGTGCAATGTCAAATCTTGATAATGCATGTAACTCCAAAAATCAACCTCCTTTAACTTGATACCTTAAAGCATGATTGTGAGGGATTTAAACCTACAAAAAATTAAAAATTTTAATGGGATGATATGACCCCAATCACCCCCATTTCATTATTAACCACTTTTTATGTATCCAATACTCTGATAATGGAAATCTAGCCACACATAGTTCTCCCATCTAGTGTGATTGTGCAATTATGTTTCTTCACTATATGTATGTAGCTAATAATTTTAATTTGATACTTGAAAGTAGCTTATTTAACTTGGATTTTTAATGATTCAAACTTGTCTTGTGACTTATCCTAGTGATAGATTCTTAATTTGGGAAGAATACCATAGATTTTATTAAAGTGTAATAGTGTATATATGTGTACATGATAAGTGCCAAGTCTCAAATTAAGTAAGACATTTATTATTTTATATATTATTACAATTGGTCAATTTATCATACCACCAACACACTAGGTATATGGGAAGACCCTAAGAATATGTTTAATTATAAAAATTAACCATTATTGGGAGAATGTTTGTACCAATCGAATCAGGTCAATATCGACCAATGATACTGAATAAAATTGAAATAATTGACTTGTGAATAGGTAGACTAAACTTAAGGTTTGCAGATGTCTATTTAAGATATTAAGTAGGTTTTAAATATAAAGTGAGATTCCTTTTAAGGATTAGTAGGATAGTTAAAGGGTTAAATGCAGAAGATAGCATGTAGGTGTGAGAGAATGGAAAATTAGGACCATGCTTTGCACTCAAGTAATGCATGGTGAATGCATGTTAGGATTATCATTATCAATTAATGAATACCATATTTTGTATCTACACTTTTTCATGCTAGCAACCAATATTCACATTATAATGACTACTCAATAGGTTTCATGGGATGATATTAATACTTCACTTGTTTTCCAAAGCTTATGATTTCAAGTGAGGTTCTCTAGGTCCTTAATGTTGAAAGTGCTTAGTGTTTCCTACTTGACTAGATTGTCTCATTCATGTTAAAAATTTGCATATCATACTTGTGGTGCCTTGGTTCATTATATATTCATTTCATTTATCCTAATATCACATTTATGGACATTTATTTTAGATGATCACATTCATCTTCTTTAAATCCTCATTTTTATCTATTTGCTTAAAATTGTAATCTTAACTTCCATTTATAAAGCATATTATATTTTTAGTTTGTGAGTTGTATTGTAAGACCTTTGGGAATACAACCAGGGCTTCCTCATAAAATACCATTACCTTTCATTTACAAACCATATTTGTCATCATAGTTATGTCTTTAGATGGTCATGTTTTCTTACATTTTTATTTAAATCAAACATTGATTTTGAGCCTTCATTCATTATAATCATTTATTCTCTTTATTGCATGTCCTTATTTGATTTGATTCCACACTTGTATTACATTGGATGTTTTCTTATAGTCACTTTATCTTCCCATTTGTTTGATTTAACATCTTACTAGTCTTACATTAGATGATACTTTCAGTTACTCATATATCCTTGTTTGATTATCTTTAACATTTTATCAGATTGGATATCTATTTTTATATTTAGATTTTAAATCTTATGTTTTGCTTTGTTTTACATTTTGATGTGATTTAAGAATCACCATTTACAATTTTTTCCATATTTTATGTTTTTCCTCAATATTTCAACTTATTTACATTTGGTATGTTTTACATTCATTTATCTCATATTTAGTTTTACACATCTTTTTTTAGTCAAATTTTCTATCTACTTACTTAGCATGTCATTATGTTTTAGATTAAAGGTAAAAACAGGTTTTGAAGGGGCCTCGAAACCCTTTACATCAGATAGATATAAACCTTAAGCACAACCAGGAAACAAATAACCTGGAACTACAAAAGCTTAACCAGATAAGCCAGTAAACAGAAAACAGCCTACAAGAGCTAGACAAATAATAACAATCAGTTATTATTTTTTTTTTTACAAGACCGAAGCTTCATATCTAGAGGAGGGACCAAAATCTTAGATTTTTTCCTCTTTACAGTAGTCCAACCATCCTCTACCTTAGCTGCCTCAGCAGCCCATTCCATAGAAGGCCAAGAATCATGAAGCCCAGGGGGCGACAAATCCTCAGCCAAATCCTTAGGAGAACCAGCCACCAACTGACTCCTAGGAGAAACCTTCAAAATAGGTGGAGGAACCACCACCTCCTCAAAAATTGGTTCAGAAAGATTACATAATCCAATCTCCTCCGAACCTTCAACAGGAACCGTCTCCAGCTGAGACTCCTGATCCGTCGAAACAGATAAGATACTCTTATCCTTCTCATTCTCAAAATCTATCAAAACTTCCTCAGGTTGTTCTGCAATATAGTGATCATGATCAGCTTCTGCCCACCAAGAAGGAGATCTTCTGGGTCTGAATTTCCTTGCAGTGCACCTGGCTACAACATGCCCCGTCAGATGACACTTTCTACATCAGAAAGGTATCCCTTCAAAATCTAACATTTGCATCCAAGATCCCCTAGGGGAATCCAGACAAATTGCCTCAGGAAGACCCTTAGAAACATCTACCTCAACCATAAGGCGAGCATAGGTCGATCTAAAATACCTCTTGGTTTTTGCATCCACAAATAAAAATTCCCCTATAGCATTTCCGATGGTTTTATACACCGAATCATGCCATAGATGCAGTGGTAAATTAGGGAGCCAAACCCAAACAGGGATCTTGTTGAAAGTTTTCGTTACAGGATTGAAATCCATATGCCACCGTTTGGCGAAGAGAGGGTATTTACCTTGCCAGAAGAAATTTATGTTGGAAAGAATGGTCTTCCTGTCCTCAACAATGTGAAATAAAGCTATAAAAAAACCTTTACCACAAGGGTAAATTTCAACATTTCCATCAATTAGGGTAAATTTCAACATGTCATTATGTTACATCTAGTTTTTGTTCTTTTTGACCATGCATATGCTCATATTTGATAGAAACTAATGAAACATTACATTATACATTATATCGACACATTCTGGTGACCCAAATTTAAAATTTTATATTTGTGTCCTCTACAGTTCCTATTTGGTCATATATTATATTTTATAGGTCCTTTTGAAAACTAAAAATATCCATAAGGTCCTGATGAAGTAGGGAATTTTATGGTTCCTAGGGATAATTTTTGTATATATTTATATTTTTCTCTTATTTTTTAGGTCTGCCCATCTAGCTTACAAATTCACACCTCTCATTAGCTAAAACACACACATCATTTCTATAGTTAGAAAGGTAAGTGAAGGTATGCATGTAGCTATACTTTTTTAATTTCATCTTACTCTTAATTTGTTAAAACATTTCCTTGTATGATTTTGTATTGTTATGTATCTTTCTTGAATCACCATCTCATGTTACACTATTGTAACACATGATGAGCTTTAGGTTGGAATACGTATAGACCTATTATTTTCCATCTTTATCATTTTATGTTGGTTTTTATCATAGGGGATCATTGTCCCATCAATCTCCTTAAGTAAATGTATTAAGGAGTGCATTGGGAATGGTGCAATATTAGCTCATGTACCTAATTTACAAAATATATTTACATACTATTCTATCATATCTTCATTACTATCAATTTATCCTCCTTTGAGTCTCTTTTCATCTTACCTCTCCTTCTTCCTTTCAATCTTGCTATCAACCCTATATACCTACTACATCAACTAAGTTTTTATAGTTTATTTCATACAATTTTGATTTGTGTCTTTATCTTTTATACTATATCAACCTAGATGATATAGTTAAATGTCAATCAAAATCCTTACAAATATGTCGACCTAGATGATACCATCAACTTAGATTTTAGGGTTAGTTTGGGTATTGGAGTCATATATTTGTGTCATATTATCATTTAAAAACATATAACACATCCATCTATTTTACTTTCACTCACATTTTTCTCTCTTAAGTATTAAAATGAGCAGTTGGAGGTTAGAGTCTTATCTACAAGGTCCTCTATTGTTAAAGGTCTTTGAATATAAAGGGGAGGAGTCATGCCAAGGAGGTGTCCCACTCTTTAGAGTCCCAAAAATAATGATATGTATGTATTCTTTTTTCCATTTGAAGTCTTCATCATACAACATCTATTAAAAAGTGCCACTTGAGTGAAGGGTGATATTGATGTATTGACGAGTCCACCTAAAGGTAAATATCTCTATCCCTATTATCTTCATTATTTACTTATTACATATAATTTTTTTGTTCATTTATACACTAGGTGTATGTTTTTCATCCTTGTTTATGTTCCTCATATCAAATAAATTTATATAGTTATAGGGTTGCTCAAACTTTCTGTTATCACCTTAGGTTACATAGACCACTGATTAGTTGACCATTACACCATTTTTATTTTTATTAGATTAATATTTGTAACAATATTGGATCTATGTTACCCTTTTCCATTAGTTCCCTACATGCATTATTTTTATTATATCCTTAATATACCCTTTGTTACCATTATTACAATCATTTATCTATCTTAAGACCTAGTGGGAGCCATACCCAATATATTAGACATAGTATTTGGAAACCTATCCTCTTCACATTTGCGTGTGGATTACCCTCTAATAGGTCTAAGGTTATTATATTCCTTAACCACTGTTCCAATTATACATAGGCTCTATTTTTATTACCTTATTTATAACCTAGTATATTTAAATAAAGAGAATTTTTATAGGTCATATTAACCTATGCATGAAATACCTACCACCCCTTATACTTTCCTTCCTCTCCCCACTCCATTCCACCCATCCACTATGTACTCTTCATTTTGTACAACTCATTCCACCATGTATTTCCCCTACCACTTAGTTTGTAGCCCCACTATTCCCTTGCACTATTAACCCTCCTCCTACCCACTAATCAAACTTCCAAGGCTTCCTCCTCCACCCTTCTCAAGGCCAAAAAATAGTTTTTGGATACCTTATATTTTTTTATAGGTATTTTTGGTTGCCATTGTTATTTTAATAACATTTTTATAAATTTTTCAACTTTAGAGGCTCCCAAGGAAATATTTTTTCACTAAATATTTTTTTATTATTGTCAAAGATTATAGGGTGGGTTTAGTGTGGTAAGAGGTCATTCCCACCAAAAAATCACTCTTTTCACTGATCACACTTTGGTGTTCCATTAAAAGATTTTTTTGGTAGCTTATATTGTGAATAACATGTAATGAAATTAGGTGTCATTTTTTTAAAGTTATGCATTTGTTTTGTAACACTTATATATTTATAATCCTACTAATTGTAACCTATGCAAGCACTAAATTTATTACTATGAATCATTATAGGCTACTTATTTCATGATGTTTTTGATAGACCATATATTATGAATCATGGATAAAAAATTAATGATCATTATTTTGATGCCTACTAAATTTTCATGATTTTTTTAAGATATGTAGTTATAGTTTACTATATATATATATATATATATATATATATTGTGTGTGTGTGTGTGTGTGTGTGTGTGTGTGTGTGTGTGTGTGTGTGTGTGTGTGTGTGTGTGTGTGTGTGTGTGTGTCTATGTGCGCATGTGTGCATGTGTGTGTGTACGTGCACATACATACATGCATGCATGAATACATACATACATACATACACACACACATACACACACACATACACACACACATACACACATACATATAATGTTTCCCATTATCATTTAATTTATAATTAGGGATAAAATTATTGTACATTGCATAATTATAAGTATTTATGGTATTTTCTATTTTATTTCGGTGATTTTATTCATTTTGAGGATATTATTAAGCCTTTATGTTTATTGAATTTAATGTAATGGTTTCATGCCACAAACTCTAAAACAAAAGTAGAAACAAAAATAACATGTAGTTGTAAAATGTCATGATCACATTTGTTGAAGAGAATAAGAAACTAAAAAAATACAACTCTCTATGTCTCTCATAAATTTTAGAAAAATATGCCCTCATCACAACATTATTATACATTATTGTATTGTTATAAAAAATACTTGATACTATGGAATCCATGCATATTACACCCAATCCACATATTCATCCTTCAAACTATAACACACATCATCTTAGTGAAAATTTAGACTATGATATAATCCTAAACCATAAGTCACATTATATTCCTTCTACACCTATGGTTTTAAATATATATATATTTTGACAATGTTGGTTTGTTTAAATAATTCAAGAAGCGTACTACAACACTATTTATTGTCTTCTCCACACTATGGCACATTCTGGTTGAGACTTTAAAAATAAATATCAAGGTATTATGTCACCCATACAACCTATTTTATGGATAAACCATCATAGGATTGGTTATATATAGATTTATTATATTTATTCTTTGGGACTAATTTTTTATTTCTTCACACTAATGTTTGTGAGATTCATTATTCAAGAGGAATTTGAGAACCATCACATACTTTCATCTAGGAACATGATTTATTCTATGCACTTTCTCAGAAAGGACATTATTGAGAGTTCTTATGTAAATTCTGGCATGCATGAGAGACATAACACATCATTCTATTCATCTAGGCATAAAATACCTAACAATGTTTATACTCCTAATTCTCATTTTAAATTTGATTTAGACTTTCTTAACATGATCTATTTATATGCATGACACCAAATCATATGCAAACATCATCTTCCACCATTCTAGTTCTTCTAAGATGTTTTTTTTGTTTAGATTAGTATAATAGATGACATTACTTACATGGGTTATATTTACAATCATTGTCTATTATTCATCTAGTTTACTAATGTATTGATAATTCTTGCAAAAAAATTCTCCCTCTTGGAGAAAATTTCATGACATTATGATGGCTCTTGGGTAGATCAACCACTCCCCATAAGAGGAACAAATTTTTGTGGCCCCACTATCTATTCATCTTCTTTGGTGTTTTTCATGATGCATCATTGAATTATAAAACACTTGTAGTTAGTATCTTTGAGGCATATATCCTATTTTTATGATATCTTATAGATTTTAGTGTGTGAATTTGGAGAACCATGAGATGGTTATCCCATTACCATTTATTTTCACATTAATATTTTTCATCCACCTAAACTAGTTAAACATTAATAAGGATGTTGTGTAATACTATTTTGGGTGAGATTATTTAGTTTCATATCATAAATTTTTGGTATATCTTTGATGCTATTGTATAAATTTATAGGTGAGATCATTATTATTCCCAGGTAGTTATTTTAGTTTATTTTAAATTATTACCTCATAATGTGTAGTTCTAAGACCCATATTTAATGGTTGAGAATATTATTTTTTGTGCATTACCCTCTCAAGTATATTTAAGGGGGCATGTGTTGATCCATAAGCATCAGAGCCTTTGATATTATTGAATTGATATAACAACACTTTTTTGTATCATATGTCATATTCACCAACACTTTAATATAAATCTAAACATACACATGCATAACATAAAGTACTAAATACTATTTCACAATGTCACAAAACTCTAATAATGTTGTCATTGTTCCAACACTAAAGTGGTTTACTAGAAGATGAAAAAATAATGATTAATTATGAAGTAGTTTTTACCAAATCTTATAATGATATAACCAATGCTTCATCTTATTCCTTCATAATTTAATAAATTATCATATTACTTGTAATAATTTAATGAAATAAAGATATATTAGGAAGTACATAAATAAAACACATTCAATCTCTCAGATATTTTATATAATTATTCTATAGTACAACTTTATAGTTATAGTTCTGTTTTGGTGTCCATTGTTTTTTCCAACCTTTCCCATTTTCTTATTATAGTAATATATTATTCAAACTTTATCATTAAAAATACACTTCTAAAATATCCCATTTAATCTGGTATGTGTTATTATCCTTTAGGTCTCCTCTTATGACCTGGAACAATTATATAAATACATAAAAACTTCATATAATTTCATAGTGGTATCAAACGTATATGTGTAATCCTTATTTATTTATATGCCTAATCATACGATGTCTGATTACAAGAAGTTAGGGGTAAAAAATTGTGACCTTCACCATACCTTCCTTAACATCCTAAAATATAGATAATTCAAGTTTAGATATGTTGAAATTAAATTTGTTTTGGAAAATAATAAAGGATGCTTTGTAATGGAAATAGGAAGAATGTCATGCATGTGATCAAGAAAATATCATTGATCATTTTCTTAGCTTCTTAAGAATATTCAAAATCTTGTTGAGACATATCATTCATAATGTAATTTTAGTGGTCACACACCATACAAAGTATAATTTGATATAGACATCCCTATGTTTTAAGTAAAAATAGATAAAAACACCCTAGATCATACTACTACATGGCTAATAATCTTTCTGACAAGGAAAAGATTACATTTGTTCTTTTAAAAATTTATTTATATATAAATAAAGGGTTGAATAGATAATACAATTAACATGAATATGAATATTTAAACATATATGTAGGTAACTTAAATCATTTTATAGAAGAAATCACATCAATTTTTCTTAGTTTCACTAAGTCCATGATCAATTTATCCAAAAATATACATGTATTTCATACTTTGATTTAAAAATTGAATGTTCATGAATCTGAGAGTAATATAATTTTAAAGTATAGGTTAGAATTGATTATATACATATAATATGATATTTATGACCAATGTATATCCTTTATTAGATAATACTATATATTTTATTATAATATTGAATAAAAATATAGGCACAATTTGAAGGTAAAATATTTTGAGTCTCAATATAAAGCACAATATCTGAATTTCAAGTTTAAATCAAAGAAGAATCATAATAAAAGGAATGGATATTCACACCATAAAAGGAATGGGTTCCCTATGACTTTCTTTAAAATTTTTAGGGCATCATCAAAATAGATTTAGTTTCTACTGATAATGAGTTCCTTTCTTCTAGGAAAATATTAGGAGAGTTGAATAATACCTTCATTTTATTAATTCTAAAAAATATTTGAGCCTCTGATTTCAAAGATTTTTTCCCCATCAGTTTGTGTGATATGGTGTACAAAATCTTCACTAAAATATTGGCTATTAAAATGCAGCCTTTGATTGAGAATATTATTTCAAAGCATCGAGGAGACTTAGATATGGGAATACAACTTCAAGATGGAATAATTATAGTGCATGATACCATGCATTCAATGAACAAAGGAAACCAAGTTGGCTTAGTTGTGAAGCTGGATATGAACACAGCATATGATGGGGTGGATTGGGACTCCTTGGATAAAGTTTTTCTCCATTTTGGATTCCATCAACATATCATAAATTTGATTCAAACTTGTGTTTTTAAATCTATGTTATCAATGTTGATAAATTGTGTGATTGAAGGTTTATTTCATAGTAGGAGAGGTATTGACAAGGAGACCCATTATCCCTTTTCTTATTTATCATTATGGCAGAGACCCTAAGTAGGAATCTAGTGGTAGTTGTGAGACTAGGAAGATTCAAGGGTTTCATACCTATGGGTGGAGTGGAACCTACCTCACATCAACATTTTTTGATGAAATTATTATCTTGGTAGTGGCCTCTGTGAGAGAATATAAAGAGATTAAAAGAATTCTCAATGACTATGAAGAGGATTTAAAGCAAAAGATTAGATTTTAAAAGATTTCTTTATTTTTCTTCAATACCACATAGATGAGGTAACACAAAATTGCAAGAATTTTGGGTTGTTAAATTAATGAGTTACCTTCTACTTTTTAATGAATGTCACTCTTTAGTGGTATGGTTCCACAATAGACCTATAAATATTTATTAGATATATTTAAAAATAAATTAGCTAGTTAGAAAGAGGTAGTCCTTTCTCAAGAAGGTAAATTGTTTCTCATCAAAAGCACATTATAAATCTTGCATGTGTATCTAATGTACACATTTGAAAAGCCCAAACTTATTAAAAAAATATTGAGAAGATCTAAAAAAGGTTTTTGTGGATAGGTTCTAAAGTTAAAAATATATTCCATTTGGTTACTTGGGATAAGGTTTTCCTTCTAAGGAATCTTAGGGGGTTGGGGCTTAAAAAAATGAAGGCTTTAAACAAAGATCCAGTTTCCTAGTGATGTTGGAGATTAATAAAGGAGATAAATCAATTTTATGATATCTTAAAAGATAAATATTTATATTCTAGAGAGGCTATAGTTTTACTTATTGAGATTCAATTTTTAAGAGGTTCTAGCTTTTGGAATTATCTGGTCAACTATAGAGATATTTTATTGAAAGGTAGCAAAAGGAAGACTGGTAAAGGTGAAAGGGTGAGGTTTTGAGAAGATATGTGGATTTTAGAGAGTCATCTAATAGATTTAGAACCATGGAACTAGTTTGTAAATCCTCTCCAAAGACAATATGGTAGGAAGGTGGTTGACTATATTCATGACTATGAGAGAGGTAGAGATTGGGAACAACTGAATGTGGAAAATTTGGATGGGGAAGGCAAAGCTTTTCTTAGTGATGTGAATATTATTTTTAAATGGTGTCTTATTAACAATATTCATAAAAAATTATATGGTCTAGGCTCTTTATTTTGATGGTCAATATAATGTTAAATACAAGTATAATTTAATGATAAAGGCTAATTGGGATGGTTTAAATATTTGATCCGCAACGTGAATATTTTAATTTGGATGATTGTTCAAAATAAAATTCTTACCATCAATAACCTTATGAAGAGAGGTTTTATTATATTTAATATATGTCATTTATGTGAATAATAAGAGGAGCTAGTTAAGCATTTAGTTTTAGATTGTTCATTTACCTTTATAGTTTGGGGGAACATTTTCAATAATTTTAAGACTTCATGGGTTCATCCTTCTATAGTGTTAAAACTTTGGAATTATTTTAAATATCCATTTAAGAATAGTGATTTGAATTTTTTTTGTATTTGGTACTCCCCCATATTTTATGGGGCATTTAGAAGGAAATAAATCAAGTTTTTAGGGATAGGAAGAGTTCTAGTTTAGCGGTTTCTATTAAAATAAAAAATATATATTTATTGGAAAATTTAAATAGTACCAAACTAAATGAAAAGGAATATTTTAGTAAATAAGAGATTTTAGTTTCCAAGAATTGGCAGTTGAATCCTCTAGATTGACCCCTTGTTGACCCTAGAGTAGAGTATAAGAAGATGGTTACATGGCAAACTCCCTCTCCAGGATCAGTCAAATTGAATTTTAACAGGGATTCAAAGGGAAATCCTAGTTTTTTAGGAGGAGGAGGAATCATTTAGGATAATAAGGGTGAGCAGTTTTTAGCCTATGCAAGAAATATTGGATTCCAAACCAATCATTGGATAAAGACATTGGCAACTTTATGGGGTTTACATTTGGCTAAGGATAAGAGCGTAACTCAGTTAGTCAAAAAAGGGATTCCATCAATATTATCAATTGTATCTCTATGAAAAATGTAGCTAACTGACCATTAGTCTTATGATCGAAGAGGCATATGATATAATTATCTCCTTTAATATGGTCTGTATCCACCATGTTTATAGAGGAGGTAACCAAATTATAGATTGGATTACTAATTTGGGTGTGGGTTCAAGTAGTCTCAATAAATGGTATGGTAAGGAAGGTATTTATGATGTCATCATTAATAATATATTTAGTGAAGATCCTAATTCATTTTATTAGGAGTCATATTAAAGTCTATAAACTGGTGGAAGGCACTAATTCTAAAGTTTTATCAATGGTTTTTTGGCTTCTTATCATAATCCTTATTAGGATTAGTAATTAGGGGGGATCATGTAATATTATTGTTTATGGGGAAGGTCATATATTTAATCATGATAAGAGACATGAATGTCACATCATAATCATTTTTTAATCCTCAAGAGATGTTCTAATCATTATTATTAACATGGTAGGGATATTAAGAATTATTGTTCCATTAATGCTAGATTGAGTATCAAGATAGAAATCAAAACCAAGGGCTATTTTGATTCTATTAAAAAAAATAGGGGCGGTGACCTATGCAAATTATAACCCTCCTCAACTAATGTATTGATTAAGAATATAGAGATTTGGAGTAGTCTATAGGAGGGAAACTTAACCAAATTCATCCATAAGGTGGAGGGATATGCCCTACATGTCTCTAGGTGTTTTATTAATAATTGGACTGAGAGAGTGGCCGATTAGAAAGGGGTCAATATTTAGGTAATCAAGGAAATTATTTATACTTTTATAAGTTTGAAAATTAAAGGTTTAAAATATTAAAAAACTAAGAGGGAATACAAAGAGGAAATTGTGAAGTTATTAGTGGATGAAGAAGAGTTGATTGAATTTTAAGGAGGATACCTAAGGGACTCTCTTTCCCATCCATACAACAAGGTTTTAAAATAGATAATTTAGTTTATAATTATGGAGGGTGTATATACATAATATTTTAAAACTATATCAATTAATGATGTTTTCTCTCTTATAGGAAATTGCCGACACTTAATCTCTCTAAGTGCACACCTTAAAGGGTGCATCGAGAAAGGGGTGGGCAGACAATTGGTACTTTGAAAGATTGTTGTTCCTTATACCACCACTTGAAACCAACACAAACCTCTCCTATACATTTTATTAATCTTTGAAACCTCCCTTACACACTTCTCTAAGCAATTCATGGCCCCAAACAACCCCTACCTAAGACAAAACCTCTTTTTATCATTTATTAAACAAAATTGGCCTAGGTCGATCCTGTTTTTAAAAATAAGCAAGTTATTGGATTAGGTTGGCCCCAATTGACCTATTTTGGGACTTAATTGCTTTATTTATTAAATATTAGGGTTGATTGGGCTGACTCTATTGGATAAAAATTCAAAAGAGTTTAGGGTTAGATCCAAATATATAAATGCATCCTTTTCACCATTTTCATGAGAGAGAGAAAAGACAATCATTTATTTGTGCATATTCTTATCCACCATTCTAATTGAGGATCCATTACTTAGGTTTTCATACTACACTTTGAGATATAAATCTTGTCTTATGGGATAAGTTTTTTGGATGCATAGGAGAATTTGTGTATCCAAGAGCTAACCTATCTTTGTTATCCTTATAAACCACAACAAGCTCTTAAAAAACACCATTGGCCAAGGGAAATTTTGAGGCTCAATGGGTTCATCTTCAAGGTAATTATTCCTAACTCTTTATCCTCTTTATCAAAGTAGATATATTTTCATGTGTTAGCTTATGAATATGTTTCTCTCTCTCCATGCATTATAATTACCTCTACATTTACTTGAGTAGAGTTCTTTTCATGCTTACTTTTATGTTTATTACCCCCATTTTGTGCCATATGATTTGGTGAGCACTAGTTAGATTTAATTTACTTTGTCATTTATTTTGATAAGAAAACAAAGGACCTAGCTAATTTTATTATGTGGTATTGTTTGACTAGAGAATTTTAAACCCTTTCTAGTGATATTATGTGATAAGAGACCCCTTAGTTAGGTCTAGCGTATCCATATTGGTCATGACCCTGATTCTCTAAATTTACCAACAAGTGGAAGGGCTAGTGTGATTTATCTTCTCTGAGCTAAGATTGATTTGTAAATCAGATTCACTTTCCTTTATATACATTCTAGTGAACTCATTGTGAACTAACCCTTGTAGGTTTTCTTTCATGCCTTTATTTATTATCATTTTTACATAACTGGATTAAATCTATCAACTCAGTATAACATTTTATGCATAGGTTTAACACACAATCACTCTGATCATCTCTATTTTTTTTTGTGCAAATCATCTTCAACCACATGTAACTAGATCGACATGCTTGACTTAGTTCACTACTTTACATATAGGTTTTCAAACTCAGTCGACCCAATCAATTCTATTTACAGGTCAAAAATATACATTTAGATGACACATTATTTATTAAAAAATAATAGTTTCAACATTTTCAATATTATCAGGTTGATTCTCACCATCTTAATCATTTATTTTGTTCATTACAGTCCTATTTTTCACACTTTTCAGTCTATAAAACTATAACTCTACAATAAATTAGGTCAACTGGATTGATATAGTTTTATAGCTTGATTTCTTACCCAACAGACTCAGTCAACCTGTTCAATTGTGTTTTTCTAGTTCTTTCTTCAATAGATAGAATCAACCTAGTTGATTCTATTTTATACTATTTATACACTTGGTCATCTGAACTGATCCTATACTCTTCAAATAAAGGAATTAACTCATCTAGTTAATAATTAATTCATTTTTCATTTTACTACCTGCTTAGTGTAACACACATAGATTAAATAGGAAATTTTAATTTATCAATTTAGTCACACTATTTTTATGTTACTCACACATTTCCAAATCACATAATATAAAAAAACATTAAGCAAATTCTACCCAAGGTCTATCTACTTGGATTTCATCACCAAGGAGGAAAATGACTTGGTTTTCTAGTTAATTATAAATACATGGTTGATGGTATATATTGGTAAGACACATGACACCCTTATTATTTTGAGATTATGAAGCAAGGGGGTAGGCCCCAATACCAAGCTAGTACCATCACCAATATAGATCCATTTTAGCCTTAACTACTTAAAAACATCCTTAGATTGCCTTTCTAGTTCCTTTTTATAGCAAACTCTCTATCACATTTATTTTTAAATTTTATAATTTAAAACATTCAAGAATGACCACATAGATTAGCATTTCTATTTGGTTGCTTGATCTCTGATAATTGTATGTTGTATTGTAAAACTTGTATTATTTAGTGTTGGTGCAAGGTTTGTGTTGTGTGACACAATTAGATCAACTGGTTTGACCCAGTTGCCTATGTGTTTATTTAAAATATTTTGGAAAATAACACTAGATAATTTTGAGTCATAATTATGAAAACTTATCTTTACCTTTAGAACACAATTGATCTACTTGACTGTGTCTCCTATAGTTTATGTTTTCCCATATAACATAGTCACTCTTTTCAACCTAGTCTCTTATATACTATTTGTTTTATTTGATTTCAACACATAGTCAACCTATCTATCTATGTGTTTTTTAAACTCCCTCAATCTTACCATCTGTAGAACATAGTCGACCAGTTTGACTATATTTTTTAGCTTGTCCTATCTACTATCCTACAAGACATTGTTGATTAGTTTAACTTGGTATCATACCAGTTGATCCTCATTTTTACCAAGTCTTTATTTTCCCTCCATCATGAATTTATTGTTTTAGGATAATTAAAAATTGAATCAAACAAACATGACGAGTTTTATAAATCCCAATAGAGTTCCTAAGACAGATCTTGTGTCACCCATTATGGATCAAAATAATACCCATGTTACCACCCACAATACCAACTATGGGACTCCTCCCAATTTTTATTTTACACTTAACCCCTTTATTTCATTAGAATATGAGTGTGACCTTGAATATAAAATTGAAATGCTATTTTTCATTAATGAAAACCCTCAACATAGAGGAAAAGATCCTAAAACTATCTATAATCTCATGATGGGACCTAATATAGGAAAAACCCATTCACCTTCTTATAGTTTTTCCCAAAAAATTGGGGAAAGCCCTTTATTTTCATCCCAACCTTCCCCTCTATAATGTCTCCTTCCCATACCATGACATCATCCTATATGTCTTCTTATACCTCCATGCCAAGTATTTCTACAAAAATGGTAGGTTTAACTTCTAGTGGAGCTCTTCAAAATACCCACATCCCTAACCATGCTACTACTATTTATTTTACAAAAAATGTTTATTTTTCTACCAATTCTACTCATTCCACTAGTGAGATATATGCTACTATGTCATCTCACACTTAGAGTGCATATCAATATATTAATACCTCACATAATACTAATGTATAACATGTTGCGTCTATTAGCTAAAATGTTACTCAAACTAATAAAATTTTACTACAAACTCTTAACCAAATACATAATTTTTAAACTAATAATGCAAATCAGGTGATGCAAATGTAAAATCACCTCATACATCTCCAAAACCAACCTCACCATGTTTCATGGGGAGCACAAAATCTTGATTCCCCACCACACCCTTAGGTATTCACATGGGAATCTCATACCATAACCTCCACTTATCAACAAAACTATCAAATATTTAAAAAATGAATATCTAGTACCTCAAATTTCTAATATTGGCATAGGAGGTACTACCCCCACCGTCACTTATAAAGGATCTACAGATCCTACCTTACATCTAAAAACATTTAGAAACCTTTGCAAATATTGGGTTAAGCTTAATACCTTTGCTACCACTAAACTCTTAGTTAAAACACTTTTAAGAGATGCTTTATATTAGTACAATCAATTGAGAATCCACTCTATTACTATCCTAGAAGACTTGGTCAACTCACTAGTCCAAGAATTCCAAACTAGTGATCTACCTAAAAATAACTTAGCTTATTTAATAAATTATAAACAAATTGAAACTAAAATGACAAAAGTCTTCATCAAATGATGGAAAAAATTATCTAATAAATCTAAGCATAATATGACAGATGACAACCTCTTCCACTTATTTACCAATTCTCTCTACCCTAAATTACAATATTGCATTAGGACCCTTTCCCCAATGTACAAAGATCTTGACCAAGACAAATGACAAGATTTACTTATGTGCCAATTTAAACTACCTCAACCTATAATGGGAAATTACATGCTTATCAAAAATAAAATCCATCATACAACCAATGATGGTATTACCAACTCCTAAGACACCATACACACCATCCAATCTATTGCTCCAAACAACACCATGGATATTGCTCCTTTCCCTAACAATAATTATAATCATAATCCCACATTTACTCAAAATAATCATATTAATGTGCACAAACCATTATCCCTAGCAAAAATTCAAAAATGTCTTTCAATACCTCTACCATGAGATCTTGACCCCACTCATCCTATGAAATCATGGTATGATCCAAATGATTTTTTTGGTTTCATGCAAGTTGGGGCCATTCTCATGAGACTTGTAGATAATTGATAAATCTTGCTATGGATTTTATTTTTGGTCTTAACTTTGACAATGAATCCCTTATATGAAAAAGTCAACAAGATTATGACATAAAACTTAAAGCTCATGAGACTTAAAATAAAAATCAAGCTTAAAACCAAGCTAATGCTCATTTGTATATCTACAAGGACCCCCTTCCTAACCACAAATACATCATTAAACAACCTACCGATACTACTAACAACATTTAAAGTCTTATAGACCTTAACACCAATGACAAAAATGTGGTTAATATGACTAATATGAGAAGAGTAGTTTTTTATATTGATTCAAATCCAACACCTACACATCACAACTACTAAACATTCCACCTCATTCAAGGCACTTCCCCATCCCATCTCATTGAATTAGAGCAAGAGGAACCAATACCCATAAAAACACCACTTCTAATAACACAAATTGACCATACCTATCATACTATTGATATAACTTCTAATCTTTCCCTAACTTCCATAGTACAAGAAAACATCTAAAAAAATTCAAATAGTATTTATTCTACTCAACCAAAAGAAATACCTCAACCAACCATCACATCACCTAAAATTATTCAACCCATTTGTAACCAACCTAGAACCAACCATACCTTATCAACATAAATTTAATTATACATCTAACCCCCCTTCCCAAGAGATCTTTTAAAACTATGAACCTCTATCTAACAATACTCTCACAAGTTATGATGAATTGGATCCCATTACAAAACTTTCCCATCTCCCATCTAGAATCCCCTTCTTAGAGCTAATGTGAACTTCTCCCCACCATCACAACTACCTAATGCAATTATTTTTTCAAATGAACATCCCATATTATTCTTATAGGGAAAGAGGTTGCCTTATTTGGATATGAAGATAACATACTTCAAAAATGTGAAGAGATGTCCATCCATGTTGATGAAACACTGAACACTTCCCTCTCACTTAAATTCCCTATCTCTTCTATGATTCCTAATGAGATATTGCTTCATTCAGATGATATTTGTTTATTCATTAGCATCCAAATAGGTGATATCCAAGTTAAGAATAATTTAATTGATGAAGGTTTAGGCACTTATTTTTCCTCCCTTGATTTTATTAAAACACTTGGATACTCTGAATGTAACCTTAAATCCACATACAATACATGCCAAGGCTATTAAAAAATAAAAATTCCTCTTTTAGGTTGTGTTTAGATTCCCATTATTGTTCCTTCCATTACCATCCATGTGAAATTCATGATATTTAACTTTCCACTTTTTTACAATATCTTACTCGGTTAACCTTAGACTCATCATATGAGAGCAATCACTTCATCTACATGCCAATGTGTTAAATTTACTGAGAATTGCATTATCTAAAAGATTCAAAGGGGAATGAATCTTTAGAATTTTGAATAATTCCAAGCACACGGTGTCTTTGAAATACCCAACCTTGAACCCTTACCTAGTGTTCCCTTTTGAGAATCCCAACACTTAAAACTAACTAGTTAACTTCATTAGAGGTTATAATGGTCATCCTGAATTAATTTCGAATATTCCACCCAACCTCTTAGACTTTGATGATGATGAGCCAGATGAGACAAGCCTAAAGATCAAAACTCTAATATTTCTCCTCACATCATCGCTCAACTTAATCCTTCTCTTCAACCTCAATCTTTTTAGTAACCTTCTAATGACATACCAATTACCTTAACCAAAACTGAACATTCCATTCACCATGCTTCTTAAACTGACAAAATAGTTCCTAAATTTACTATCGACTTACATATTCTCGATTATAATGAAAATTATGCTTTAGATAACCCATTTTTAGCTAGAATCATCCAAGCTAGAAACTTTGAAGTTCTTAAATATTTTTCTTCTCTATTTTAATCTTTTTGTTCTTACTCTATCATTCCTTATACTATAGTACATAATATTAGTTTTCCCATTACTATTCACTGGTTAGCGATGGAACACTCACGTATTATGCCTCTAGTCATAGCAGATCCTCTCAAGAGTATGCTCATAGATCATGAAATGATAAGACATTATTTTTTTAATATCATGACCATTCCAACATGATTTTTTATCAGATGTTATCCATTGTGCTTAGATGTGCTACATAGCCAACCTTACCCATAGATGAATCTAGTTTAGTTTTTGCTCTAGCTTCCCTTCCTCGGTGATGGAATTATTCCATTACCTCCACTTGATCCCTTACCCACATAATGAGTAGATTAACCTTATTGAAATATTCATAGAGTTGTTAGTCATTGGATCAAAGATTGTAATTTATATCAGCAACCCTAGGCTCCTTCTTCTACCCCTTTAGCTAGTAGACCCCCATAATTTACTAATAGATCTATTGATGAGCCTAAAAAATGGCTCATTATATCCATGACTAACATCATTTTTCCTTGCATAAGAAGTGGATCTAAATGTATTTTCTAAACTTATAGTTTATTTATAATAAAATAGAAAGTATATATCATGGTTATTTATTTAGAATGAATTATTATCTCTTTGTTATTTATTTATAATAATTATTAGGTAAAATATGTCAATGTGTGCATATACAGTCCATACTAAGCTAGAAAAGATTGAGTATGAAGAGTAACCATTTCAAGAACAATGTTAGAGTAGTTTTAGAGTCTTCTACATTACCTCATGAAAAATATATAACATTTTAACAAAGCTATTGACTTGATTTGTTGATAGGAACTCACCTAGTCTATAGTTATAGACTCACCCAATAGCTACAGACTCAGATACGAACTCACCTAGTCTGTAGCTATGGACTCATTCAATATCTATAGACTTGCATAGGTGAGTCACATAATTCCACAAATAAGCTAAAAACTTCCACATGCAAGCTAAAAAATTCCACAAGCGGGCTACGGACTTCCATAGGTGAGCTATAGACTTCCACAAGTGAGTTATAGACTTCCATAGGACTGTTATGGACTTTGACAAGATAACTATGGACTTTGATAAGACTACTATGGACTATGACAGAACCACCACATACTCATTTAGAAAGTATTTTAAGGAATTATTATTATTATCGATCCATTCTAAGATGATTCCAACTATCATAAGAATGTTTTCCATTTATAGTCTTTCTATTTATAGACTTTCCATTTATATATTATATCTAAATATAGACTTGTATACTTTCATTCCAATAAATAACTCTCTCCATTTTGTGGAGATTGAGATTACGTTGTATTCTTATATTAAATATCTCTTTCCATATTTGTGGAAATTGAGATATGCTAGAATATCTATGTTGTTACTCCTGAATTAGGTGTTGGTTGGAAGCATGAGATTATAAATGCAACCTCCCACATCTGAATGAATCAATCAATATAATTTTCTCTCCATAATTTTGAGTAATATTATGAAGCTTGTGTTCTGAACAAATCCTCTTTCAAAGAATGAGTTGGCCACTCATTCCAAGAAATATGGATCAATGTACATTTGTTTACTTCTTTATTCTATAATTATCATTTTGTTGTAAATTATTATTTTATTTCTTTGTGTCTGTAACTATTATTTTTTACGTTTATTGTGAAATTACAGATGTTTTATTTGTTTATCATTTATTTTTTATTCAACAATTTGTTTTCTTTCAAGTATGATTTAATTTCATGCACATGTAATTTAATTTTTGTAAGAGTGATTTTCAATTTCTAAATGTGTGGAGTGTGGTAGAAAGGACTATTTGCTAGAGATCTCTTTCTCCTATTACATATTGCCTTCAGACACTAACCATAGATTTCCATTATTAAATGAAGGGGATTGATGACTCCCATCATTTTTGGCACTGTTACCAAAGAACATAGTGTTATTAGGAGATTAAAAATTTTCTAAGAGAATTGTCTAGTGGTAGTAGATAAATGAAGTTCCTAGTGAGAGGGAATGTCTCTTTGTAAATTGTGTGACAAGAGATACTTAGTTGGTGGTTCTCTTAGAATTTAATTTCTTGAAAAATATATTAAAATTTATTTTCTTGCAAACATATATTAGAATTTATTTTTCTACAATTAGGAATTTAGTCTAAAATAATAAAAACAAAACCCCTATTAATACTGACACTACTGTGTAAAACAAATATAACTACTAACATCATGAAGGAAGATTTAACAATTGATGCAAATTAGAAATAAAATTTTAAGATGGCTGAAATTTATGAATGGATGGTTAATGTCATAATGATGTGGCATTACAATAATCTAACATCGATAACTGCTCAATTTTTCAAAAGAAAGAAGAGAAAATCATGTTGTTGATTTTTGTTGAATTAACAAAAATGGTATACAATCCAGTTCACTTAGTTTGTTAAAGTAAGACACTTGAGCTGAAATAATGTTGGGTATTCAATCTCCTAAGTAAGAATAATTTATTTTTAGTAATTACTAATGTAATAATAGTTGATCAAAATACTACATTTGAGAGGTTAAATCTATAATATTATGTATGACATGTTGAAAAGATAACTGTTGCTCCAAACAAAGACACCTATGATTTTATTTAGTAGTTATTCCTATAGAATTGACTCCATTCTGAATCTAGTATGGCTCATAAAAATATTTCTTATGTGTGATAATGTAGAAATACTTTTAATGACATTTGTGTTATATCTATTCCTTTCACGAATGATAGTTTTTAGAGAAACTCATGTAGATATTATGAAAAAATAAAACCTACAAAAGATTGAATGTAAACATATCACCATGCATAAGTTAGTTATTTTGGACATATTCCATGTGGATCAAAAAGATTTAACAAGTTCAAAATATTAAAAAAATTGCTTGAAACCAGATCACAGCAGAAGTAGATTTTGTTGAAAAGAATAGATCCTATTTTTGTTGGAAAAAAATGTAATTGATTTGTGAGATAGTCAATGTGAAATGGAAACATCATGTAATTATTAGAATGGGCCGTGCAATGGATTTGGCATCATGTCATGCATAATAATAAAAAGACTAATCTATATTTTGCATGGGAAAAATAACCACATCCCAACATTAGAGGTAAGTCTTTAATACATTATCATCGATTTTAGTATCACTATTTTTTAGCATGTGTGATTATTGAGGTTGTTGTTCTTATTAGAGAATCTAAAAATTGTAATTTATATTAGATTGATTTTTAAGTTTGTGCATAATTTTTTGGAATTATTTTTAAACTATAATAATGACATCTGATAGGAATTAGAAATAGATTTTACTTGCATGCAAAGTGCAAATATTTTTTGAAAATAGATTATAACCTTAGACAATCAAAAACATTAATTAAACTAGTCTCAATTCTAGTTTTTTATTTATTTTTCTATGTTTTAATACTAATTTGCATGTATGTTGAATTCTAAGTTGAAATAATAATAATAAAAACTTAATTACATGAGTTTTTGAAAAAAGGGAATCTATAATAGATGCTCCTGTATCTAACATGTTTGTTTGAGGGATGATCTACCTTTACATATTAGTTGTATATAATATATGTGGTGATGAAACATGTAATGATATAGCTGCACCTTTCAAAAAAAATGCTTTTAATGAACCTCACATTTTAATTAATGGGTTGACTCTAAAATAAATGCATGTTGCTATGAAATAGTTGAACATCTATACTAAATTAATTTCTATCTATTTTAAGTAAGATCCTCATAGATCATGTCTCATGCCTATATGCATGCAAAAAGTATGGTGGACTTATGATTTTACATAGTTTGAAAATGTATTCTATCTGCTATATCATTACTATCTGTTGCATCAATTTTGTTGTTTTCTATTGGTCTGAATTAATTAATAAAAAAAAGATAGCTTCTAGCAAGATAAAAATTGCATAAGTCAAATTTTGATAAGTATGTGGAATATCATATTATATTTAAAGTGTTATTTTTAACCATGTAGTTTCCAAAGAGTTATAAAATGGCAACAAATTTAATATTTTTATTTAGCAATTAAAGGATTTTATGAATAGAAAAAGGATAATATAGTGCCCAAGGGGCACTACCCCTTGACCCCGCTAGGGGATGTCACCCCCAAACTCTCACTTTTTTCTTTTCTAATAACAGAAGAAAATGATAAAGATTTTATGCTACTAATTTTTTAATTTTTTATGTTGAAAGAATCTCATTTCTTAGTATTGGGCATGTTAATTTATTGAAGAAACATACAAAGAGTTGTGGCTGTATGGTAAAATTTGAAGATTTTATTCTAAACTCAGAAAGATAGTAGCCACCAAATATTTTAGGTATGTTTTTTTTCACTTTGTTTTAATTTTATATTTGACATTTCTCCACCAATAAATATGAATTTAAAAAAATGATGAGAATCTAAAAATAATCAGACTTACATTATAGACAAGGTCAATATGCAAGTTAGAACACTAAATTTTTATATGTGATATGGGGTCAAGTATTTAATCAATTCTAAGTGATGTAGATACTGAAAAATAGTAAGAATTACATGTTTTTGTCAAGCTTTCTAGAATAACATGAAATCATCAAAATAATTCAATGATAAGTAGATTTGTGGTTACAAAAGTGGTAAATTTGGCTTGGCTTCAAGGGGCTCTACCTCTCGACCCCACCCTGTATCATGATAGGGAGCACACAAAGGGAACTACCCCTTGACTGCTAGGGGCTGCCACCCCCAGACCCCTACATTTTGATTTCCTAGCAAAAAAAGAAGATAGTGAAAATATTATTAAGCATGATGAATATCTAGACCAAGTTGCTATGAAGCACACATAAATTTTTTAGTTTAAAGAGAATCCATGCAAAATATATCTACAATTCAAGAAAAACACTACCTCCAAAATTTAATTATCCAAGTATATTTTTCATTTTCTATAATTTTAATAAGTTTGCATATATTATTTATAAATCAAGTTTTATCTTTATTATACAAATAATAGTTAATATTTTATACACAGTTCATGAATAAAAATAATTGATGACATTCCATTTCATCCCTTTCCATCCATATTTAGGAATTAGTTGAAACCACATCCACTTGCATAATAAGATAAATTTTCTAAGGGAGTCTTTATTTTTCTACCATCAAGTTTCCTTCTTAATAATATTAATTCCTAGACCATCAATCATTCTTAAGTAGGTTGACATACATTTCTTCATATATATTCAAATGTTCCTCTTAAT
Source organism: Torreya grandis (assembly GCA_037957365.1). Lineage (NCBI taxonomy): Eukaryota > Viridiplantae > Streptophyta > Pinopsida > Cupressales > Taxaceae > Torreya > Torreya grandis. The sequence continues at coordinate 5,511,234 of JARHVA010000266.1, forward strand.
ATTCTTATTATTGAAATTTATAAGTCTTTGATACTATTGACACTATACTTATATAGAAAGGTTTCATTTGTTTTAGGTTTTGTAGGATAATATCATAACAAGGAATCATTATAAAAATTTTAATGGATAAATTTATGTCCATGACTTCATTAGGAAATTAACACCTTATCCTGAGTCACCTTTTACAAAATAAAGTAATAGAATCAACCAATATCTATCACTAGTTATTGGTCATCACTATATAGATCAATGATGAATAAATGTCAACATAAAGAAAATTCAATGATGCATTTAAAATTAGAATGAGGATGTATACAGTCTATAACTAAATTTTTTCATGTCATCAGTTTTTAGAAAAAAAAACCAACAATGAAAAGCCTCAGGTGTTGTTGGTGGTCTTTGTTTGAAAACCAACTTACTAGTGAACTAAGTGTTGGAACAAGAGTCTTGATTAGAAAACTAGTTTACTAGCTAGTCAAGGAAAAAAAAAATTTCAAATGGAGTAGTTCATGTAGTTTTTCCACTCTAGAAATATAATATATGGTTACTTAATTTTGTGCTCTTATTTATAAGTATAGCAGTATTGTAATTCTATGAATAATTTTCTCAACATTTTTTATTGTGACTTCCATGGAAGAGGCTACAAATATTAAAGTTATGACAAGGCATCTTAGTTTACAATTTTACATTTAAATTTACTTGTAAGTTTTATTATTACATGAAGATCCACTTTTTTATTCCTTACAATTTTTTGGTGTGGAGGAGAATGAAAACAAACTACCATATGATCTATGCAATCTTATCACACTTCATTTCTTTGGCATGCATGAGAACATGCATGACATCAGGTGTGGGGGATAATAGTCTTAGGAAATAAAGAATTGGGCTTATGAAAATATATTTTGGCCTTGATAAAGGCATATAGTTTTCAAAACTATTTTGTAAAACTTTCAAGAAACAAGATTTACTTCATATTTTATGTCATTATGTCAAAAGTTACTTTATGGTAAAAAAAAATCTATGTAGACACAATGAGATTCTCAACACAAGAACCTGCTCTCATTTAAAAAAAAGAGTAGCATGATAGTTCTCAACATAAAAACTTGATCTCTCTTTTTTATAAAAAATAAAAATAAAAAAAAGAGAAGCATAATAATTCCACACAAGACCCTGTGTCAAATAAAAGATAAAGATAATAGGAAAACCTCTATACAAGAACCTGCCCTTGGAAAATAAAGCCCATTTGAAATATGAGGAAATGAATCTAACTCATGCATATTTATCTCAAGAATATTTTTTATATAAATATAGTGGCATGTGTGAGGACATGCATGAGATTAGGTATGGGGGAGATGATGAGCCTAAAAAATGGCTCATTATATCCATGAAATAACATCCTTTTTTCTTGCATAAAAAGTGGATCTAAATGTAGTTTCTAAAATTATAGTTTACTTAGAATAAAATATAAATTATATATCATGGTTATTTCTCTAGAATTCATTGTTATCTCTTTGTTATCTATTTCTAATAATTATTGAGAAAAAGTTATCAATATGTGCATATGTAGTCCATACTAAGATATAAAAGATGGAGTATGAAGAGTAATCATTTCAAAAACAATGTTGGAGTAGTTTTAGAGTCTTCTACAATAGCTCTTAAATAAGATATAATATTTTGGCCAAGCTACAAAATTGACTAGTAACTATGGACTCACCTAATCTATAGTTACAAACTCACCCAGTAGCTATGAACTCAATTATGGACTCACCCAATACTTACAGACTTAGTTGTAGCCTCACCCAATAGCTATGGACTCAGATATGAACTCATATAGTCTACATATATAGACTCATTCAATAGCTATAAACTTCTACAGGTGAGTTATGGACTTCCATAGGTGAGTTACATACTTCAATAAATAAGTTATAGACTTCCATATGCAAGCTACAAACTTTCACTATTGGGATATAGACTTCCACATGTGAGCTATGGACTTTCATAGGTGAGATAAAAACTTCCAAAAGACTACTATAGACTTTTATAGGTTATTTATATACTGCTATGGACTAGAACAGAACCACCATAGACTCATTTGGAAAGCATTTTAAGGCATTCTAATTATTATTGGTTCAATCTAAGATGATCAAGATCATTTCCAGCTATATAAGAATGTTTTCCCATTAACCATAACTCTCATACCATTGATATAAATTATAATATTTCATCAACTTCCATATCACAAGAAAATATCCCTAAAATTTCAAATAATTTTTCTTCTACTCAACCATAAGAAATATCTTAACCAACCATCACATCACCTAAAATCACTCAACCCATTTGTAACTAACATAAACCAACCATACCTTATCAACATAAATTTAATTATACATCCAAACCCCCTTCCCAGGGGATCTTTTAATACTATGCACCTCTATCTAACAATCCTCTCATGATTTTTGATGAATGAGATCCTATTACAGAACTTTCCCATCTCCCATCTCAAATCCCCTTCTTAGAGATAATGCAAAATTTTTCCCACCATTGCAATGGCCTAATACAATTATTTTTTGAAATGAACATCCCTCATCATCCTCTTGTAGGGAAAGAGGATACCTTATCTAGATATGAAGATAACATAATTAAACAATGTGAAGAGATGCCCATCCATGTTGATGAAACACTAGACACTTCCCTCTCACTTAAATTCCTTATCTCTTATATGATTCCTAATGACATATTGCTTCTTGTAGATGATCATCATTTATTCATTAGCATCCAAATGGTGATATCCAAGTGAAGCATGATTTAATTGATGAAGGTTTAGGCAATTGTGTTGACTCTATTAATTTTATTAAAACACTTGGATACTTCAAATGTAACCTTAAATCCACATGTAATACATGCCAAGGATATGAAAAAAGAAAAATACCTCTTATAGGTTGTGTTTGGCTTCCCATTACCATTCCTCCTATTATTATCCATGTGAAAGTCATGATATTTAACTTTCCACTTTCTTACAATATCTTACTTAGTCGACCTTGGAATCATTGTATGAGAGCAATCACTTCATTTGCATGTCAATGTGTCAAATTTCTTAAGAATGGCATTATCTACAAGATTTAAGGGGACACATATACTTAGAATTTTGAATAATTCCAAGCATGTGGTGTCTTTTAAATACCCAACCTTTAACCCTTACCTAGTGTTCCCTTTTAAGAATCCTAATACTTCAACTATCTAGTTAACTCCATTAGAGGTTATAATTGTCATCCTGAGTTTATTTGGAATATTCCACCTAACCTCTTAGATGCCAAATGAGATAATTCTAAAGATCAAAACTTTCAATCTTTTCCCTCACATCATTACTTAGCTTCATCCTTCTCTTTAACCTTCATCCCATCAACAACCTTCTAATGACATACCAATTACCTTAAACAAAAACTAGACATTCCATTCACCATACATCCTAAATTGACAAAATAATTCTTGCATATACTATCAACTTACATACACCCAACTATGATGATAATTATGTTTTAAATGACCTATTTTTTTTTGGATTCATCCAAGATAAAAAATCTAAAGTCATTAATTATTCTTCTTATTTATTTCAATATTTTCATTCTTTCTCTATCATTCCTTCTATTATATTAATTAAGATTAGTTTTTAAACTACCATTCACATGTTACAGATACAACACTCATGTACTACACCTTCAGTCATACTAGAGCCTCTCTAGAGTATGCTCATAGATCAAGCCATGATATGACCTTATTATTTTGTCAGATATCATGACCCTTCCAGTATGATTTTTCCTTAGATGTTAGCCACTGTGCTTAGATACACTACATAACCAACCTTACCTACAGATGAGCCGAGTCTAATTTTCACTCCAGCTTTTCCCTTCCTTGGTGATGGACTTCTTACATTACCTCCACTTAAAACCTTACCCACATAATGAGTAGATTAACCTTATTAATATATTCATAGAGTTGTTGGTCATTAAACTAAATATTGTCATCTATATTAGAAACCCTAGGCTCCTTACTCTACTTCTTTAACTAGTAGACCCCCATAGTTTACTAATAGATGTATTGATGAGACTCAAAAATGGCTCATTATATCCATGAAATAACATCCTTTTTCCTTGCATAAGAAGTGGATCTAAATGTAGTTTCTAAACTTATAGTTTATTTGGAATAAAAGAAAAAGTATATATCATGGTTATTTCTTTAGAATTCATTATTATCTCTTTGTTAGTTATTTCTAATAATTATTAAGAAAAAAGATGTCAATATGTCCATACACAGTTCATACTAAGCTAGAAAAGATGGAGTATGGAGAGTAACCACTTCAAGAACAATGTTGGAGTAGTTTTAGAGTCTTCTATAGTAGCTCTTAAATAATATCTAGCATTTTGGTCAAGCTACAGACTCAACTAATAACTATAGACTTACCTAGTCTATAATTATTAACTCACCCAGTAGCTAAGTAATCAACTATAGACTCACCCAATAGCTACAGACTCAGCTATGGACTTGCCCAATAGCCATGGACTCAATTATGGACTCACCCAATCTACAACTATAGACTCATTTAGTAGTTATAGACTTCTATAGGTGAGCTATGAATTTTCATAGGTGAGTTACATATTTCCATAAATAAGCTATAAAATTCCATAGGTAAGCTATAGACTTCCATAGGTAAGCTATAAACTTCCATAACTAAGCTACAAACTTCCATAGATGAGTTATGAACTTCCACAGGCCAGCTACAAATTTCTACATGACCGCTATGGACTTTGATAGGCTAGCTACGAACTTCCACAGGACTGCAATGGACTATGGAAAAACCACCATAGACTCATTTAGAAATCATGTTAAGACATTCTAATTATTATTGGTCCATTATAAAATGATCAAGATCATTTTTATCTATCACAATAATGTTTTATATTTAGAGTCTTTTTATATATAAACTTTCCATTTATAGATTGTATATAAATATAGATTTGTATACTTTCATTACAATAAATAGATCTCTCTATATTTTTTGAAGATTAAGATATGCTAGAATATCTATGTTGTTACTCCTACATTAGGTGTTGGTTGGAAGCATGATATTATAAATGCAACCTCCCACATCTGAATGAATCAATAATATACTTTTCTCTCCATCATTTTGAGTAATCTATTATGAAGCTTGTGTTTTGAACAAATCCTCTTTCATGGAATGAGATGGCTACTCATTCCAAAGAAGATGGATCGATGTAATTTTGTTTATTTTTGTGTTATATAATTATCATTTTGTTGTAAATCATTATTTTATTTCTTTTTATTTATAACTATTTATTTTTATAGTTTATTATAAAACTATAGGTTTTTTAGTTGTCTATCATTTGTTTACAATTCAGTAATTTACTTTCTTACAAGTGTGATTTAATTTCATGCATGTGTGATTTAATTTTTGCAAGAGTGATTTTCAATTTCTGTAAGTGTGGAGTATGGTAGAAGGGACCATTTTCTAGAGATATTTTTCTCCTATTGCATATTACCTTCGAACACCAACCCTAGATTTACATTATTAATTTTAGGGTATTAATGACCTCCATCACACATATGTTGATTCCATGGAACAAATAACCATTCATCTACCCAATGTCAAAAACTTAGGCAGGGCAATGACAAATTGCGATCAATCATTGCCTAGCCCAAAGACATGACCACACCTCCTCCAAAGATAATTTTAAAATACATTAATAAATATGGGGAAGCATATTATCTTTGGAATCAATGTTTTTACCATCATAATCATTGATTCCAAGTGTTCTAATAACATTTTTGAGATTTCTCACAATCTACATCAGCTCCAGTTATTCCTTTTCTTACAAGTCATCTATGAATGAAGGTTTCTCCTTCTCTACCAGTTGTACCTCCTCCTAACTCCACATATACCATTCCCATCGAGACACTTATTCCTCACATTGATTATCCCACATAGGAGATACCACATGACCATTAATCTTCTTCCTCTACACCTACCTTTTCAGTTGAGATGATACGTAAGGAAGTCTTTTCACAACTTTCTATGAAGATTGATGAGACTCTGACTACTTTTAAAACTCAACTACATAGAGATGTTTTAGATGTTATGGATAACATTTATGGTCAGATCTATCAATATTTTTGAACACAGCATGGTGTTCTCTCACATTACTCTATTTTATGATTTGGATTGGATTTGTGATCTATCTATATATCTTATAACTTTAACTATTTGTCAAACATGATTTCACTTATCTCTATTTCATGAACCATTATATTATGCTTTATGTGTTTTACATGGTTTCATTCTCTTTCACTTTTTATTATGGATTATTCTCATTATTTTCATGTATGTAAATATATGTTTATGATTTCATTTCTTTTATGGATTCTTTTATTTTCTTGGTAATGATTGTTTGCTATATTTTACACTCAAATAAAGATAATTATTATTGTGACTTGGTTATACAACCTTGATTCTATTAGTATTTTATCTCTACCATATGATTAATTAATAGACAAGACTTTTCATTATACTACTTTTATATGCCTATATATTTGGATCTCACTTATTCTCTTATTTTTATTTCACATACTAAGTATACACACAATTGAAACTTGAGAGTACATACTAGTTCATAGGTAAGCCTAAGTTATTTAGTCAATCATATATCTGGTTATTTAGATTCCCTTAACCAAAGTCTAAAGATCATTTGTGTGTATCAATTTTATCACTCAGGTTGGTTATTTCAAATCCATATGGAGGAAGAATCACAAAATCCATAAAAATGTTAAAATCTAAATCATTTAAATATAAGGCAATGATTCAAAAGGCAACATACCATCCAAAAGTCTAATCACACTAAAAGATGTGATTTATTATTTTTAGCACATATCCTATTTCTAATCAAAGATCAAAATTCATAGTTGGCCTCATGATAGAGTCGAGGTCCATTGGGGTGTGGTAGGCCAGTAGATTAGGATAAGAGAACAACAAAACAAATTAAAAAATAAAAAAAATATGTAAGTGCTACCTACTTTCTCACACAAGTAACCAATCTTCATAGTAGATCGATGGCTCTATAAGAGGTCCTAAGGAATGGGGAACATGTTGTGAGAAGGTCAGACCATATTAATTTCTTTGTTCATATAATCTTCATGAATTGATATTAGTATCCCACTTATTTGCCTATACAACTTTATGCTTATTGTGAGTAGGTATCCTTTGTATTTTAATGGTCACTAGATTCTTAGTGTCTTTCTTTCTTAACTAGTATGCCTTATGTTTACTAAGGTTTTCTCATCAAACACCTGTGTCATGCTTTTTTACATTCCCTATTTTATTACAACAATCCTAATATTTCCTCTTGATGAGTATTGTTTTATTAACTGATCATACCCCCTAGGGTTCCCATTGTGAGTTGCATTGTAAGACTTTGGATAGAACCAAACATTCTTTACAAAACATTTCCTTATTTATTCCCTTATTATCATTCACCTTATTGGTGTTCACCTTGTGAATTATAGTGTAATACCATGGATAGGACTAGGCTCTCCTCACAAATTACCACATTAAAACATCTTTAAATTATTTCTATATTTATCTCCACCTCATTAGTGCTCCCTTTGTGAGTTTTAGTGTATGACCTTGGATAGGACCAAGCTCTCCTCATATGAAATTCTAATAAAAATTTCATACTATAAATAAGTCACAATAAAATTACATGCTGCAAATTTGAGATCATTTGTGTTACATTATGATTTACACATCATGTACATACTTCCCATCTTGATTTAATATGTTTTATGCTTAATTCATAAACACTTCACTTTTATCTTCTTATTTTATGATTGCATGTATGTTTACCACCATTTTATTAAATTAATCATACTTTTCATCTTGATTTAGTATGATTAATTTGATTTATACTTACCATTTTATTAACTTTCTCATACTTCCCATCCTGATTTAGTATGATTAATTTGATTTATATTTTACATTTTATTTTTCTTTTCATATTTACCATCTTGATCTAGTATGATTGATTAACTTTATTGATTGTTTATTTTTATACAATTGGTCTTCACACATTGTCCACTTTATTACCAATTTTCATACTTCTCAACATGATATAGTATGACTTATATTTATTTCAATTTGGTGTAATTTTTACTTATAAATGGTTTGAAATCACTTATTACCTTTTACTTTACCATTTTGGTTTCTTGTATTTATTCATCTCTTGATTTTACACATTTTTCATTATGATATAGTGTGTATTAAATTTTATGATTATTTATACTTTTCCAAATTATTTTTGCTTTTCTTTTTACCCATGCATGTGTATTACATACTATTAGAAAAGAAAACACATATAATACATTTCCCATAGCATATACAACAAAAGTAAAATAAATTTGATAGAAAGGAAATACATCCATACATCCATCCATAAAAAAATACAAATCATATACCAAAAAATGTCCATATATATAATAGGAGTTTGATATAATATAATACAAAATACAATAGCTACAACTCTAAGATTGTGTTCTATTATGTATATCCTATGGCTAAGCCATACTACCCATGAATGCTTGTGACTAACCTATTTGAATGGTACATTGTAATGAGGTAGTCTGAGATCTCAAGCTATTGACTTATCCCTATAGATTGGCCACCTAGGCTTGCACATGTCCAAAATCCACATAAATTGTCATATGGGTAGCTCGCTCCTATGCCAATACCTTCCAAGCTTGGGCCTCTCCCTCTCTTAATCTGCTAGTTGGCTATAAGCTATTCCTCACACCTGTAACTATTGAGTAGCCTCCACCACCAATCTAAACTAGATAACATAAGCTAGGGTAGATGGTACCATAAGGTTTACCAAGGTGGATGGATCATAATGCAACAACACCCCATCTAAAGTATCATGGTGTGTGACAAAATCATGGATCCCCATATGATATCATCTATTGTATCACCTATAAAACAAAAACCTAATATACATTATATCTCATGTATATATATCTCAAACCATCTATCTATCCCAAATACATAAACAATAATGCAACTAGTAATCTATGTCAAAAACTTATTAAATTAAAGTATTTCTCACCAATGTTGGTATTGCCAACCATAGTCTCCCCATCATATTAAACATCAAGCACCTCCTCTATTAATTACCTTCATATAAAAGAAAAACCTAGAGTCACCACTTGTGCCCATCATGGTCCCATCTTCAATAACCTCTCTATAGACTAGTTGTGTCCATTAGACATTGTAGGATCACTATGTGTGAGTATTCATACATGTGTCCCCTCTCACTGATAGTTAATCTATATCCTATGAGCTTGAGGTGGATGATTTCACCCCTACCATGGTTTTTCTCCCACCTCTCTTGCATCCTCACCCTCAACATCCATAACTATAACATCCTCTAAATTAGGCCTCTCCACCTCCTACTATTATGCTTGACATATCCATTGTCTCACTCACCAAGGATTAATAATATGTATCTCTATAGGCACCCCTGTGCCTCTTCTCCCTCTTATATCTCTAGTATACCATGCCCAATAAGTATGCACTACTAGAGGGGCTCTCAAATGTGGTAGGCCTAGTTACCTAAGTACATGAGCTATTGGATGTGTCTCCACCCATGAATTATAATGGCCCATGATTTGAATACATGCTAAACTAGTATAAAAAATATCCTAATTTATCCATATGGTAAAAATATCAATGTAAGGCTACCACACTATCTTCCCTTGTGTCATAATCTATAAAGCCAAGACATGGGGCATGGCATGCATTACATGATCTTGCCTCCATTGTACCACTCAAAGTAACCTATCATCAACTGTATAGGGAAACCCAGTTGATCAATATATAGGCAATATCTTGTAAATGTAATAATTCAATAAAACAATGGGTCCCATCATTTTCTATCCCCAGGGCAATATACCATACATATCATGCATACGCTACACTCAAATGACAAAGACTAAATCATACAATGCACCCTAATCTAGGATGGATTTAAATAAGGCTACCACGTATAGTGGTAACTTCCCATCCAACTTATGACATAAAACACATACTATCATAAGTCTTATCAATGCAATTTAGATATCTAGAATGGTTAAGATATACACATCAAATAAGTTAACTCGTAACTCAGAATAAATACTCTCTGAGCCTATCACCCAATGGGATAGGGATCGCCTCTCATCCTCCATCTTTGGTGCATCACATATGATAGGATTCCAAACAATGGAAAAGTTTAAGCAAGGCATGGACATCCTTTAAGGTGATTCCCACCTCTATGGTATCCCCCTCTACCACCCATTGAAAAATGTTATTCAGTCACTCCCATGCTCCTATAGACATGACAACTAGATCAATAATAAGTGGGATCCTAATTATCTCCATGATAATTCAAAATCCCAAGGCAACCAACTGAGCTCAATTCACATCTAACAATATTCCTAGTAAATTTGGTAGCCATGATGCATCAAATAGATGACAAAATCTTGGTCACCTCTATAAAATATCAAACAAAAGAGAATGTATTAGATTTTGATGTAATAATAATAAAATACATTCTTAAATATTATTAAAATACTAAAAATTAACTACTTCATCAACCTATTTTTCTTATTTTTACTTTTTCCTACTTAGTCGACCCTTTTAAGACTAAATCAGCCCTGTCACCTCTTTGCCATACTAATTCAGCACTCTGCCAAGCAATCAACCCATTCTTATAGACACACTTGACCTTTTTGATATTAAATCAACCCTTTATTATTTTTTGCATACTATATCAGCCCTCTGTTGTACATTCAACCTATTTTACCAAACTGTATCAACCACATAATATATATTATATTTTCTAGAATGTACTATGTCAAACATATCTATTTTTCTAATTGGGTTAGCCCTCTGCTATGCATCCAACCACCCACAAAAATACTACATCATCCCTCTACTACATATTCAACCATATTGAATTCTCTTACCTTTTCTAACTAAGTTGTCAAGGCTGAATTTATTCTTAAGTTACATCAACTTTTCAACCATTTATCATAAATGCCTTCGACATTTATTGGTATGATTTTTTCTTACCCAGTATCCCATTTTACCCCTAGTTTACCTATAAATATCCTTGGGTCATTTTTGGTATCTAAATTTTGACTAATATATATTTTAATATATCTAGCTTAATTTCAGTTAAAATCACCATTTTTTTTGAAATTAATGTATCACTTACTTGAGTTTCACTAATGGTAGCCATTAGGTATTCTCCATGTCAAAACTATCATCTCCTCACCATGATCACCCTTAGGGCTCAACTAGGTTAAGAACAATGTTTTATTAGAATAGTAAAAATAACAAATGAATTAATTTTATCCATATTTATATTTACTAATCAAAATTACTTACCTCTTAATTATTTACCAACATATTTTGTTTTTCACCCATACATTTATTTATACTAACTCTTTTTTCTAAACCAAAAGATGTTCTAGAATCTTAACGCCATATAAAATGTTTACACACACACACACACACACACACACACACACACACACACACTTTTTTATTATATTACAAGTTCACCTAATGTTCTTTACATTATATACCTTCACATTTCTCTCACTTCCTTCCTAATCTACCACACTAAGGTGTAATCACCTAAAAGTGGTATATGAATGCTACTTGAGACAACCTATTATTAGCTTATCCATAAACCTATATGAGAGCACACTATCACACTTTTATAACCTTTGTCTAGAACACCAGCATCCCTAGTTAGCTTAAACATAGTCTAAGACCCTCATTTCTAGATCTTGGCCCTTTATGCCTAGCAACCTGCTAGCTAGACATTGGTGCCACATTAAGGAAACTAGAGCCATGTGGTGCTAGTGTCCCCAAAAATGGTGTTAGTGTCCTTTGCCCTAAATTTCATGAATGGATATATTTTCAAAAGTAAAACCATACTAAGGTTGGCATAAACATTTTTTATTGTCCACACAAGATACATAACACTATAAATACATGAATTTTAAACCTCTATCCACTAGATGGAAATTAGATGTAAAATACCTATTTAAACATGAAATAAGTTGAACAAAACCAAATTTATTAATCCCTATTATACCCTACTTATACATACTACCATATATAGCTTCCCTAAGTTCATATTTTATAGTTTTACAATCTCAGTCACACTCAAGGCATTCATGACAACTATCATTCTATCATCACTTGTAAGTCCACTTGCACTAGCACTTAGGTGGGTAGAACTACATTGATCTTGATCCCTCCTCACAATATTGGTATGTAGGCAACTCTCTTCAAAATGAGGTGTTAAGGATGTCCAATCTATCCTATTAATGAATACACTTTTTAGCTTATGCCTTAATTTTAATTAGGATTAGGGTTTGCATCATGAATCATCTATTATAGGCATAATACATAGTTTTAGTTTTTGTGTGCGTAAGAACATGACCTAGAAACATAGGTGAAAGTGCACCTAAAATTTAGGATCAGTCTTATATAGAGGAAACTAATGTCATTTTTAGGACATTAGAGTCACATGGCACTATTGTCCAAGTGTGATGCTACATTCTAGGAGAGGATCTAACATAAGGATCTGATTGATGATACTCATTCTTATTCATATCTCAATTTTTAGCACTCAGATCTTTTACATCAGGTGTTTTCTAGATAAGTCTCTATTTGTGCATATTTATTACTATTTTTAGAAAGTCAAAGCAAGTCAAAATATGAAATAAATTAGTGGTTATTTATTCTTTATTCTTTAATTAATTCAGGCTAATCATCCCTTTAATCAAACATAGGATTTACATAGATAAACCTTAAAATATTAAAACATTTGGTGAACCTGACTTACTTCAAATATTATTTAAAACCCTAGTTTTACCTTTTCTAAAATTTTGTACACTAAATTAGGGTTACAAACTTCTATATTTCTAATTTTTTGGCATAACTAAGATCATTTAATCAATCTCACACTAGGGTTTCATTTATTTAAATATAATTAAAATTTTTGAAAGGTAACCCTAATTCAAAACCTAACCCTGGATGCTCTTAGGGTTTGTATCCTTTTTTTTCCTATTTTCATTAGATGATTAAAATCTATAGATTTCACATATTCTATTTTAGTAGCTCTATTCTAATTTTTTTACTATATGCCATCTCAAAAATCTATCTCTTCTATTAATAAGAAGTGATAGATTAACTGGTAATCTTATAGAGCATATTCAGATTCCTACTATTTGAGATTATAACATGGATAAGGGACATATCATAACTCTAGTTATTCATATTTCACACCCTGATTATGTGGATTTAAATGATAATGCATCCAAAGATGAAGATAAAATCAAGAACTAGATGATATACAAATAGAAAATTAGAACACTCTCCCTCCACTTAACAATGATGACATGATTATCAACAAAGATGAGATATTATAGAGCTTCAGAGATAGAATTCAAGAATAACCCCTTGATCATGCATAAATCATACAATCCATATTTTAAATCAAGAACAAAATAAACAATGGTAAATATTCAACTCCTCAGCCTAATAACATTGTTACACCTACAGTAGGGCCAACTTAGCTAGCACAACCTAAAATTTTAATTCAACAACCTTAAGTGATATTTACACCTCTTGTGGCTATTTCTTCCACTCTAGATGTATAATCCCTTATGTACAAGAGTCATACTCTATAGGCTAAGGTGTTGCATCTTGAGAAGGGAGACACTAGGCCATCACATGTCTTGGATTCTAATATTCTCTTGTATACATATTTGGCATATCACATAGAAACAACTCCCTTTAAATTTGGTTTCAGGGTACCCAAGCTTACATTATATGATGGCAAGGGTGACCCAAAGCACCATCTCATAGATTTTCATGTAGCATGTTTAGACTATATGTCCAATAACTGGATTCTCATGAAGTTGTTTCCATGTATTCTAAAGGATTATGCCCTATAATGGTTTTATTATTTACCAACTCAATCTATCACCACATTCAATACTTTGGATGACATGTTTTTAGCACACTTCTCCATCAATATTAGTGATAATATTTATATGCCCAAGTGGCACAATTGAAACAAAAGTCAAATAAGCCTATCACAGACTATGTATTACGATACAAAACTATATTAACCAAATTGACTATCCCCATGGCAGATACAGAGCCTCAAGACATATTTAACCAAAGTCTTCTACCATTATTAGATGAATCTGTCTTGTTCAAGAAGTTTCTTACATTCATAGATTTATACTACATAGTAAAAGAAAGTGAGGTCGAGCTTCTATCAATGGGAAAACTAAAATATAATAATGGATCAAAATCAACTGTTAATAGTTTAAATAAGACTTGATACAAGCTAAGGGAAATTGAGAATAAGAGTGATAAAAAGGACATAGTCAATGCAACTTCTAAGCCATCTCCTAGATTGGTTTAATCTACTCCTTAGCATCGAATTTTCACCAACCTTTCAGAGTCACCAGCGTGGGTTTTAGAATAGCTCTTGGAATGCAATGTCATATCTCTCCCTCATATTAGATGGGTTGATAAGACATGAAGTCTTCCAAATAACTATGATTTTAACTTCTTCAGTGAGTATCATAGGGCACTAGGCCATAAAATAAACAAATGCATGAGCCTGTAATATAAAATACAAGATTTGATTAAGGCTAATATTATTGATGTGGGCACACCTAGAAAGGCACCAAAATCACAACAAAAATAAGCTAAGGCATTAAAGATATTATTATATACATTTCCAAAGCACATAATGAATGAGGTAGGGATCACATCAAGTATTCACTACATATATCAGGAACATCCACCACCAACTTCATATCATACTATTACAAAGGAGGCACACCCATTACATAACATCATTGCAAGTACCATACTATAGTTCCACCTAGACCACTCATAACATTATCAAAGTAGGATATTGTTAATTATGATAAATATTTACATACACTCTTTACAAGAGCATACATAGATCATCATCCTATCTAGAGTGTTATGGTTGACTATGGGTCAAACATTAACATGTATACTATGACACTTTTACAATATTTGGGATAATCATAGTAAGATATATTCCCCAGAGATATAGTAATAGTGGTTTTAGTGGACATGTTCAAAGCTCCATCGAGGATATTATGATTCCATTACAGGTTGGACCAACACATATAACCACTGAGTTCCTAGTAATTCTAGTGTAGGCATGCTTGATATGTTATTATGTAGGTCATGGTTAAATCAACTCTAAACCATCCCATTTATAGTGCACATATGTATGAAATAAATACATAAAAATGAGGTGGTCAAAGTTGAAGGTCTCCCATATGATTATCCTCTACCTATCCCATAGGCAGTTACAACACAATCACCAATTATAGTTCCAACACCATTACCAAATATATCAAAGTTATCAGTTGTAGATCAGAGCATAGTTCTTATGCATCCATCACAAAGGTTAGTAGATCCACCAATGTAGGCAAGGTATATTCCTATAGTATTTACATGTACACATACTCTTCTATGGAGACCATTATTAGAAAGATCCTTATGTCAGAGATATGTTATAGATTTTAGAGGACTTTCCTTCACTTGGTTTATATAGAGATCAATATTATTGGGTTCCTAGGGTTCTTAGCACATGACACCTATGTATCATATAAATTATTCTACTAGATGGGTTCCTAAGACCCATACCATTCATAAGACACCATAGTCAATGCCATAGATTTCTAACACCACTACATAGATAGATACAATTACAAATTACTGAGTACATGAGATTATGGGATCATAGTTACCCTTTCACATGACACAGATGATCATAGTTCCCTTATTTGACATAGGTCATGGTGATAGTTATTTTACCATGAGACTTATTGATTATTATGGTTTATACCCTCTTGTACATACTTTCTTTTCTCTTTCTCTTTGTACACATTTTGTTTTAATTTGCTTGTACATAGCTTTTATCCAAAAAATACAAAATAACATAGCATGCCAAGACACAATAACATTCACATATTACTTAGAAAACATAAATTTTTTATATTGTATACATTGATATGTTTACATTTCTTATATTTTCTAGACATTACATATGCTAGCTATCTTAGTATAGTCGGGTTTATCATACAT